>CM067317.1:39826844-39854344 GCA_034231615.1 Meghimatium bilineatum | reverse complement strand
TTTCAACCGCAGATGTTAGCCCAATTTGGTTATTTTAGAGCTTTACAACCATCAACAAATAGTGGAGGTCACGGTTCTGATATTCCAGTCACCACGAACTCCGGGTAGAACAAAAGATTCTTAAATGCATCGTAATGGGATGAATGGGTAATCGTAAGGTGACGTCTATGTGTTGCACTGTGGTCTAGTGAAAGAACATCTGCAGACACAGACGCACCATATTTCAAACACGTGGAATTCTCCCTAAAATAGAAAACTATGTAAAAGTGGTTCTCTTAAATTTTTTTTTGTCCCTATTGTGAAACATATTCTTACATGGCCATCTAGTATTAAAAAAAATTAAAAAATTATTGATTTTCTTTATAAGCCACCACGATGTTTTACGCTTTATCGCTATAATTCTTGTTTATCGTTCATGTGGTCACTTTCCATTGCCCACCTCTCCTCCACTATACTCCCAACAGCTAGCCTACCTTGGAAATATCAGAGCTGTGGCTATAACAAAAGAATAGAGGTCGTGTAGACTCACGACCTCCGAAGCATATAAACATGTTATAAGACTAGCACGATTTTAAAACCGAATGCCAAATGTGAACACAGTGGAATACTTTCTAAATAATTAATTAGTTTTATTGTTTATACCGCATATAGCGAATTTCTGTTATTACATACATATTGTGAATTGAGATGTCTAAGAAAAGCAACAGACATAACAAGAAGAGATCATGTAAGGAGTATAGAGATTACAAGAACTGTTGAAACAAAATCTGTGGTAAAATATATTGAAAAACAGAAACTGAAATAGTTCGGCCACTTAATAAGAATGAACCCTTATTGGCCAACGGCAAGAGCAAACAAAATGAAAAAAGGAAACATAAAGATATAGAGGAAGACTAAGAAGAAGATGGATCGAATGAGTTACCAACATTTTGATAAGTCACAATATTACAATATCCAGCGAATAAACGTGCCATTGTCTGAAAACCCTCGTCCGTATGTTGCCGGAGCCCGAAAGGGGAGCAAAGAATAGCAACACTGTTTACCTTCTACGCATACCGTAAAAAGAGACTAAGGAGGTTATGGGATGGAGTTGGCTGTCCCATCCCATATAGGGTCAGTGACCCAAAGCCATGCTTAAGTCGGATGTGTCAGGCCGAAAGGCGCAGATATCGCAGCAATGATATAAACCATGACAAAACGCATTCCGTTCTTCGGACTACATCCTGCTAATCTGCAGGAGTTTGAGAACGAACGCAGAAGAAGAAGAAGTCTGAAAACCGATTGTCATCCAATCCTGCGACGCCTTACAGAAAAAGCAGAGAAGGGACAATATAGACATATATATTTCATCGATCCTGATCAAGTTGTTTTAATGTGATTTAACTACTTGTATTTGGGTTGTGGTCACTTTCTTTCTATAAAATGGGGTCTATAAAAACGGTTGGAAACCACTGCCTTATTATGAGTTATGCCTTAAATAAATTGAACAGTACATGTCATCGCTGTACAAAAAAAAAAAAAAAAAAAAAAATTAGATGAAAACGATAAATATCCATAACGATAAACGAGAGATCCATTAACCGGTCTCAATGTGGGATCATTGGCTGAGATATTTGAGAAGTTGGCGCCACGGTATCGTTACAAAATCGACAGATTACGAAAGTAAATATGTAACATCTGAGACAATATTTAGAGCGGGAATCTCCTTGACGTAAGTAGTTACGCCACGGCAGTCTCCATGTGAAAAATGTTTCTAGAATTGCCATGTGACCGGACGGAGCCCTTGTTGAGCTGTTGGGTAGTCACTATTTATATACTTTAAGTCTCCGTGGCTATTTTTGTTATGCAATTCCAAGTAGACCTATGTAAATAGTGATCAACCGAGCCCAACAATAGTAAAAAGCATAGCGATTGGAGTTCAAATTAATTCAGTCAAAGGGTATTTATTGGCGTTTTTCATGGTTAAGCTGTTAGTTAAGCCGTATCGGTCCACCGGGTATCTAGGCGAATTCCAGAAACCCAGTGCTGCCCATATCGAGCATGGTGAGACACCCAGTAAACTATGGTCATGTACTGCATTGAATTTCATATCCAGTTGTCTTGATTCGTATTGACACTGGTTTCAAGCTCGTCGCTGCACCAGTACAGCTTTCTGTGAATATGCCGCTGTGAAGCACTGCCCTTTATTGGTTTAGTGTAATGAAATCTTTCAGGATATATTCCGCTTTCTGTGCTGCCTGCACACATCGGGGCACAGAAGTGTTGGAACATGTCTGAGTCTGTTTAAGTGACTTTTTAGTCTGTTGTGTCCTGTCCTCATGCGGAAGACATTGACTTGCTCAGTTCTGTCAAGATCGTGGTAGTTGTCTTGGATAGTCGACTTAAATACTATGTTGATGACAAGGATATGCTACCAATTAAAAAAAATAATCCTTGATCGTTTCTTCCAGTATCTTATTAATAAACATATATGAAACACACACAAAACAAACCATCTTCAGAGAATTCTTCTACCCCTGACGCTGCAAGACATAAAGGGGTATAAAGCTAGAAGAAAGAAATTAAGATCTTATTAATATTATTTTATTTTCCCTTATAATACAGTTTTAATTTTAACTTTCATATTTATGTTTCAACCGTAGATAAACTGGGGCCTAGGGGTGGGGGGGGGGGGGTGGGGGTCAAACCTATACTAGAAAATCTGAACATGACTTTTAGAACTTAATCAAAAAGTCGGTAAAAACATCCCCTTAGCGGTTTTTTTTGGCAAAAAATATCTTCAAATTGTTCGTAAAGTTGTGAAATTTACACACGACATCGGACGAAAGATCCTCTTTTTAATTTATTTGTTAGGTAAAACCTCTTGGTAAAAATATCTACGGCCCTGTTTGTGTTACTATTGCTTATGTCTTATCGGATCTTCTCTGACTTCTGATAATTGTTTATTTTTGTTATTCACAGATTCAATATAGAGTAAGACTTATAAAGATAACACTCGTTTCAATAGCACTTCTGCATTTACAGTCAGGAAGGAATAATATTAAGGAGAGCATACCTTGCTACACTACAGTTATCGGCTGAATTTCATTAACCGTCAGTGGCTGACTGATTCAATTGAAAATTAACATTCCGTCATGGGAGGTGTGATTTCATATTTGTTGAGTTTTTTAGCGCCAGCCTCACAACCCGATTCCTCACCTGATGCTACGACTGGGCTCACACAGAGGGACCGGGAACTCATTAGCGAAACCTGGAATATCATTGCGAATAAGAAAACTGGTAAACAAAACGCGGTGGAGTTTTTTGTTCAGTAAGTACCTCTGATTCTTAGTTTTTTGTTGCTTGTTTTGTATTGATCCTCATGAATTACGCACAATAGAGTTATTACACCCTTGTGTGAACTGGGGAAGTATCTCAAGAGGTTATTTCATATTCAGCAGACTTGAAATTTCAGTCATGTTGAGAAGGCCGACGCAAATCAGGTACAAAACGTGATTGTATATGAAGTGATGTATGGGTTTTCAGAAGGGGACATATCTATCTAAAAAGGGGTTCAAAAAATCGCAGAGGATTGACTTCAGTGTACTCGGTTTCCATATATATTCCGTCATCCTCAACGAAGCGGCTCGCCGCCTGCCGAGAGTACCACTCATAGCACCTAACTCCGTAGCTTCAAGTGCTAATCCACAGGGATCTCCGAAAAAATCCACACTGTAAACAAGACGACACGAGCTGGATTCGAACTCATGACCTCTTGAACACAAGGCGAACACAAGGGAGATCCTCTCATATCTATTTATAAACACCTTTATAGACAGCAGGTCACCATATAAGAATGAGCCCAAACTAAATGTCAATAAGAGCATATAACTTCTTCTTCTTTAGCATTAATTCTCAAACTCCCACTGGATCTCTCTTGTAGCAGGACAATGATCCAATTAGATTTCCAGCAAGATGTCGTCCAAAAAATGGAAATGCTTTGTGTCTCCGTTTTATTTGCGCCAATGGCCAGGAACATCCGTCCTATGCGGTAATGCATATAACAACAGATTATCCCGGTATATAGACAAAGGTAGACAAGAAAACGGTGGATAGAAAACATCAAGAAAACTTTGAACAAATATTGACTTAACAACGACCGGCAATGAAATGACAACTGAAGATTGCAACCCTATTCTAAATAACAAGTATGTATACGTCCAACCATAATTCACACGGGGAAAGACAATAGCCATCTACTTGGGGGTTGTTGATAGATATACACTGTGCTAGTCAAAATATACAATACACGTCACGTGTAAAGTACTCGCCACAATAAAAAGTACTCGCCACAATATAAGATACACGTCACGATATAAAGTACACGCCACAACATATACAGTACACGCTACAACATACAGGACACGCCATAACATACAGTACACGCCACAACTTACAGTACGCATCACAATATACAGTACATGTTACAATATACAGTGGGGTGAAAAGGGAACGCATTGCTCTTGGTGGACCCAGGGTTAACAGATAACCAAGAACCCAAAAGTGCCTCCCCATGGCGCACCCTGGTAACAGAAATACAGCGGCTCGTGCTGATTCTGGTTAAATCTTTTGGGGATCGTGTCCGTGAATGTGGAGGTAACAGATGGAAAGAGATTTGACCGCAAAAAAGACAGGCAATATCTCCGACACCTCTGTGCCAACACATGCAGCAACATTGTCGACACACAGTGAAGCTAGTAAGTTCGGTAGAAGTATTGGAGGGCGGCCATTGTAGTCGGTACGAAGCAGGCAGATGTCCCAATAAAAATAAAAGCACAATGAGTACACTGAGAAAGATGCACAGCGCTAGAGGGCAGCGTCATGTGCAAAGAGCACGGAATACAGTTCGATGAAATTGGAACTAAAGCATTGTTTGCTCGAGACAAGCTTTTAGTTACCGGTGATCCCAGCCTGGGCCCAACTATACTGTCGAGTCTGTCCTATACTGGAAGCATGCTCGCGAAGAGAAAAGGTTCAGTACCCGATGGGCACAGGCATATCAGTCCGAGGTGACAAGCACTGTTTAGCTCTAGAACAAAACGCAAGTCCCTAACGTTCCTAAATATGTGTACAGATTCAGACTTGGACGATGGGCTTACGAAGTTGGTGAACAACGCTCCGGCTAAGAAGGCGAACGAGTCCGAGCCCAACTCTTCTGTCAAGTTCTTCCTAAACCGGAACTAGGCTTGAGGACGAGAAAAGGTTTAGTACCCGATGAGCACGGGCACAATACGTCTAATAACACGAGGCAAGTTAACTGGCTGCGGAATGCCTCGTGCAGGACAGACGTGAAGGACAAACCGTCTGGCGACAGATAGGAAGGCTGTCACAGGCTAGGGTAGCCCACCCGAATTGTCAAGGCATGCCGAAATCGGATGTGCTAGGCCTACAAGGCGCATAACGGTGGCACAACGTAATCACGCTTCCGGCGGAAATCGCACGAATATTCGTGCTGGTTACACTTAAGCGAACGCAAAACACACAAACAATATACAGTACACGTCACACCACACAGTACGCGCCACAACATACAGTCCACACCACAATATACAGTACGCCCACAACATACAGTACACGCCACAATATACAGTACACGTCACAACATACAGTACACGTCACAACATACAGTACTTGATAACAGATATACGAAGAGACTGATAAATCAGCATCGAACCAGAACTGTCGGACACTACGCTGCGATGGATTTATTAAGACAGGTGTCGAAGCAACTACTGACTTGTCCAGAGTGTACTGATGATAACCTGCAGGCATAAGGTATATCATATTCAGTTCACGCAAAAATATTCAGTACTGAAATGAAAAAAAATGAAGTATACTACAAGTTACCATCTGGAGTTATACCACGACTGTTGACAGTAAAGACCTCTTTGCACAAAGTAAACAAGACTTCACTCGTGAGTTTTTCATTATTTACGTGATTTTAGGTGTCACTATTTATATACGCGGAGTCGCGGGACAAAAAAAAGCCAATGCTGACCATCGAAATGCACGGAATTAATCAAGAATCAGCCTTTCAGGTCATGTTTGCTTTTTTGTAGTTATTTTCGATGATCGCGGTTACCACTAACGTTTCAGTAATAATCCCAGATCACCCTGAAAATACCCCAGATAAATGCTAAATATATAATGCATCTATATAAGACCAGAGACTTAAATATCCATTCAGCAATGAAGGTTTATTTGCCTAAAAACACATTCGCTTATTTTCGTGTGCAATGTGCAATTTCATCTTTTCCTTGAACATTGTGGTGACCTTTTTTTCGAAAATCATTGAAAGTATTTTCCACGTATTTTCGCGAAAATTATATTACTGCAAGTGGAATTACCTAAAACAAAAAAAAAACCACAGCGAACCCTAGATTAAGACAGATTTAGCGAAAATAACCTCAATACTACAGACGACGGCCAAAAAACTCTGATCTAATGAAAAAGAAAACGAAATGTGGTACCGCTGACTACGAGAGCAAACGCACATGCGCGTTCGGAATGCGAGACACCTATGCCATATTACACAACTTCTTGATCTTGAGCTGGTGTGTTCTTTCCAGAAAGGTCTTCCTTACGAGCACTCTGTCTTAATTTGCCTTTCCCCTGCTTTTCTGCAAACCTGTTTTCCATTGCTAAATTTTTACCTCTTATTATGGGCTCGTTTGGCCATCGAGGCCTGGACTACTAGTTCAGGGTGCAAAGAATGACCACTGTCGTCTTTCCATGCATGTTGTAGGATGCTACTAAGGAAAGTTAAGGATAGGTTGACAAGCTATCACCTTTGAGAAAAATTATTGTCACATCTTGTCTCTATTTCTTGCTTTCATTTTCTATCAACTAATCCCCATAGATAAATAAGAGATTCAGGCCAGCGGATATTTCACCTTTGTGCAATTGTGGCAGATTCCCAAGTGACGGAAAATGATAGATATTTGCATCACTGCGGATAGGTCAGCAAATATGGCGGAAGAATGATGAGATTGTTGGCCCTGAGTGTATGCTGTACTTCTGACAGAACGTAATAATCCTGCGATACCCCATATTGGAAATGTCTCCGTTCTGGGAATAAACATCTTTCCAGAAACCCCCTGCACATCCATAATACTTATGTAAAACACAAGATCGATCAATTTTACAATGAAAGCACAGACTATCAGAATATAGGGCGTGGGTATGAAAAATACCGATAATAATAATATACAGGACAGTCTCAACGTTTCAACTATAAGTTCTTTATCAAGAAAATACAAGATCAATAGTGAACAAGCATTAAAAATAAAGCCATTATCACAAATGCATTAGACATACGATAATTTGTACGTTAATTATAAGACTGATAGACCTTGTGTTTTGCTAAAGCACTATTGTTATACAGTTTTAAAGTAGTCTCACTTAGTATCTATTGTCTTACACATTCATGCATTTGAGATAAACATAAATGAGCCCGAGTGTCGCTTCATTTACACAACTGAGAAGAACCTATGATTTTGTCAGAAATGTTATAAATGGGCTGTCAAGAGCTACCTGCTCACAGCTAAAGGGAATATTTCACCATTTGACATTTGACAAAACATTTAAGTTAATCGCCTTGTGATGATGTTATTTGAATGAGAAACTGCAATAAAACTGTATACCGTATGGTAGATAAATAAACTGGGTTAAATAAGTTTATATTGAACCTACAAGAAAAAATAAATCGACGTTTCGACTAAATGTTCGTTATCAAGATAAGTACAAACAAACACAGAATTGAAGTAATAATGGGCCCAAGATTACATTAAATTATGTAGTCCACATGATATGTGGCAGAGAGTGTATCTCGGTCGGACAAGGTACCAGATTGATACACTACCGCAATCGATTGCGCATCTGGACCGTTCATAACGCTAACGCAACCGACTGAGCATATTTATATTGCATAAAACATAACTTCATTATGATGCTTGATGACATTTTTTTTGAGGAAACCGTTAATGGATGGTCTTTGAACCCAAACCCTCATTATTATCTACGGGTGTGCATACAACCTGTCTCAAAATTGTTGGACGCGCTTCAAAATGAAATTTTAACTTACAAAGATAAACATTGAAAATGCAAAGATAAAACAGCAATGTTTAACATATTCTTACATGTGATATTTATCCGCAGGCTCTTTGCAGCGTTCCCATATTTGATGGACTACTTTCCCGTATTCAAAGGAAAACCAGAATCTGAACTCCGGAAGAGCCCCAAACTACGAGCTCACGCTACTAGTGTATTCTACACAATTACTTCATATGTAGAAAACGTTGATGACCCTGAGACTTTAGTTGGTCTTGTTCAGAAGATTTCAGAATCTCATGTTGGACGGGGAATCACGTTAAAGGAATTTGAGGTATCAAGAATTTCTGTTATCATTTGTGTGGCTCTTTTCTCTTTATGTAAAAGGGGGGTTTAGTCCTTTTGCAGTATGATTAGAAGACACTATAAAATTGTGAGGTGGGGATGAACAGGTCAATGTCTGATGGACACTAAGATTGAGAAGGGAAAATGAAGATCAGTTAGTCCTATGATAAGAAGATTAGTGATGGCATGTTATCTACTCATGTTATGTGATACCATGGTTGCCTCTTGGCCTGGTATCTCCGCCTTCAGCACATGTGCTTGGTTGGGCAGGACTGTGGTCTTGCTCGATGTCAGAGATGGCCCAACCAATTTTATTTTTCAGCCTCTGTTGGCTGGACTAAGCCCCATCTCTACTTCAAGGAGTTGACCTCAATGGAGTGAAGATTAGTAAAAGTTAGAAGATCAATGGTATGGAACTAGCAGCGAAAACGAAAATAGGAAGTCACAACAACAAGGAGAAGAGAGAACATGAAAGAAAGACCTTAGATAAATCTTCAGTAAGGGAGGGTGGTTATCAAAAAGGAATGTGCCCATTTTCATTGCAATTCCCTCTTTTTAATTACAATTTTGATGCTCTTTTGGAGAAAATAGTTTGAAGGGGGAAGTTTTACCCAAATTTTCTGGTACTAAAAGTCATGTTATGATTTCCTAACGGCAGTGTGTGTGTGTGTGTGTATGGTGATTGAATCCCTCCTCCTCCTCACCTTAATATGGGCTATCTTGAAAGATTTGGTGAAATTGAAAACAGGATAATTAAATTGTTCTTATCACTGTAAATAGCACACAAAGTTGATGTTTCATCTTAAAGCCATCTATCAGACAAACAATACAACACACAACGAGCGAATAACGGCACTACCAATGATCAGGTAATTTTCGGGGAGAGATGCCTACATTTTTTGCAAAAAAAAAATATAATAAAATAATGTTAAAAAGTTGGAATGTAGCTAAAAACGAAATAGAGGCAAATAAGCAGTAAAAAAAAACTTTCGGCAGTAAAAAAGCAGTAAAAGAAAAGGCAGATAAGCAGTGTTAGCATAAATATCGATAACGATCACATATCAAAGCTACCTGCAGCACATGTCAGAAGTCTGACATAGTATGAATGATAACTGGATTATGTAGGAACTAGAGGGGCAGAGAAGAAACAAAACGGGAATAATATATGACACAGTGCAACATGTTATTTACATCTGGGAATGATGGACGCTCATACTTTTGTGTATCTAATGAAAAACATTTAAATAGTTTGATCAGCCTAGATTTATAATGCTGTTTGGGATCAAGTGAGCCAGATTATTCAGGAAAAGAGCTTTTCTCATGTATTTTTTCTTTACAGTGATTGTGGTTTCTCTGTAGCTTATTTAGACTCCATTTTTAGCAGTGTGCTACACCTTGAGAAAAAGCCTCATACTCAACGGGGGTGAAATATATGTAAAAAATGCAGTGGGGTTTTTCACAAGTCTTATAATATAAATATGTAATTTACTAGGAATTTTCTTCTGCAGTTGGGTTAGTAAGTAACGCTACTGGTGAGATATTCCGCATGCCGAAACATGTCTGCTTATGAAAGTGTATGGCTTGTCTTTGACCAACAGGAAACATGTCTTAGCATGTTCTATTCTAAAACAGCTTTTGCATCACAAAACAGCTGTTAATTTCCTAACACTAAGAGGGGACATTTGGAAGTTTTCGTTCTTGGAGCTCATACAATACAATATCCGATTTCATGATCTCATACCACGAAGGTTCTTCTCGGAGTCTCTATTACTTAAAACATACTGAATCCAGATAACATAGCTCATTGACAGTTACAAATGACCTGTGTCCAGATACTTCTTATATGTTCATTCTCAAAACTCCCGTATCTCTTGCAGAAGGACAATGGTCCAACTAGATTTTCAGCAGGATGTAGCCTAGTGCTGCAATTCTCAACCATGTTTAACCCCCTGACCCGATTTTGAGACAAACTTTCATCCCTATGCTACCTCCCACCCCAGGTGCATAAAATTCTTAAAAAGCCACTAAGATTTTCTAAATTTTATCACTAAGAGTATTACTAACACTATCACTAACAGTAACACTATCATTATCACTAACCCTATCTAACAGTAATACTATAACTAACAGTAATACTAACACTAACAGTAACACTAACACTATCCCTAACAGTAATACTAACACTAATAGTAATACTAACACTATCACTAACAGTAATACTAACACTATCACCAACAGTAACAGTAACACTAGTGCTAACAGTAACACTATTGCTAACACTATCACTAACAGTAATACTAACACTATAATTAACAGTAATACTAACACTAATATTAATACTAACACTATCACTAACAGTAATACTAACACTAATAGTAATACTAACACTATCACTAACAGTAATACTAACACTAATAGTAATACGAACACTATCACTAACAGTAATACTAACACTAATAGTAATATGAACACTATCACTAACAGTAATACTAACACTATCACTAACAGTAATACTAACGCTATCAATAACAGTAATACTAACACTAATAGTAATACGAACACTATCACTAACAGTAATACTAACACTAATAGTAATATGAACACTATCACTAACAGTAATACTAACGCTATCAATAACAGTAACAGTAACACTATTTCTAACAGTAACACTATTACTAAGACTATCACTAATACTAACACTTTCACTAACTGTAATACTATCACTATCACTAACAGTAACACTAACACTAATAGTAATACTAACACTATCACTAACAGTAATACTAACACTTTCACTAACAGTAATACTATCACTATCATTTACATTAACAGTAACACTATTGCTAACACTATCACTAATAGTAATACTAACACTATCACTAACAGTAATACTAATACTAATAGTAATACTAACACTATCACTAACAGTAATACTAACACTAATAGTAATACTAACACTATCACTAACAGTATTACTAACACTATCACTAATACTAACACTTTCACTAACAGTAACACTAACACTATCACTAACAGTAATATTAACACTATCACTAATAGTAATACTAACACTATCACTAACAGTAATACTAACACTAATAGTAATACTAACACTATCACTAACAGTAACAGTAACACTATTTCTAACAGTAACACTATTACTAACACTATCACTAATACTAACACTTTCACTAACAGTAATACTATCACTATCACTAACAATAATACTGACACTAATAGTAATACTAACACTATCACTAACAGTAATACTAACACTTTCACTAACAGTAATACTATCACTATCATTTACATTAACAGTAACACTATCACTAACAGTAATACTAACACTATCACTAACAGTAATACTAACACTAATAGTAATACTAACACTAATAGTAATACTAACACTATCACTAACAGTAATACTAACACTAATAGTAATACTAACACTATCACTAACAGTAATACTAACACTATCACTAACAGTAATACTAACACTAATAGTAATACTAACACTATCACTAACAGTAATACTAACACTAATAGTAATACTAACACTATCACTAACAGTAATACTAACACTATCATTAACAGTAATACTAACCCCATCACTAACAGTAATACTATCACTAACAGTAATACTAACACTATCACTAACAGTAATACTAACACTATCACTAACAGTAATACTAACACTAATAGTAATACTAACACTATCACTAACAGTAATACTAACACTATCATTAACAGTAATATTAACCCCATCACTAACAGTAATACTAACACTATCACTAACAGTAATACTAACACTATCATTAACAGTAATACTAACACTAATAGTAATACTAACACTATCACTAACAGTGATACTAACACTATCATTTACAGTAACAATAACCCCATCACTAACAGTAATACTATCACTAACAGTAATACTAACACTATCACTAACAGTAATACTAACACTATCACTAACAGTAATACTAACACTATCACTAACAGTAATACTAACACTATCACTAGCAGTAATACTAACACTATCACTAACAGTAATACTAACACTGTCATTATTCTTATTTATCATTCAAATGGTTACGTTCATGTGACACCTCAATTTCAATTTTTTCCAAGGCTTCTGCACAACGAATTAGTGCCCACATGATCCAATACATCTGACTTTGGGGTTGTGTGGTCTATGTGGAAGCAAATTATAGAAACCATATCTTGAAATAGACTTTATTTATTAATTTCTAATGCTGTAGTATTCTACCTTATTGAAGCATTCTTGGCAATAAAAGAAGCTATATATTGTTAGGAAGTGGGCAATGATAGGGAAGTGAACTATAGAATGCTTGTAACGAGAACTTTGTATTGGTAATAGAGAGGGAGCTTTTTATAAGTAATAAACAGGGTACTTTGTATTGATAATAAAGAGAAATATATAATGAAAGATTACAATAAACTACTAGTAAAGAATTATATACATTGACAAAGATTGTTACTTCGTGGAATGCACAGAAGTCTACACATTGATAATCAATATAAGTTAATATTGCGTGAAGCGTAACAACAATAGTACTTATGTAAAACACAGGTTTTTGAAAGTTTCACTTTTAACAAGATGGACTATCGCAAAAAGACGGACTATCCACATTAACAATGAACGCTACTTATTGGAATGCAGCTGCTAGTAAAGAATTCTACACATTGACAATGAAGGCTACTTCATGGAATGCAGCTTATATGCGAAGTATGCTAATATTGGAAAGAGAAAATAGATGAAAGTAAATGCATATTTTGTTTTGTAGTGGAATGTAGGAATATTAATATCTCTCCTGACTATGTTATGACATCACTCTAACCTTTTCTCACAGAATTTACACGCTGAAACAGAGATAAACTAATGAATGATATCATATTTCCTCCTAGATTCACATTTTTCACTACAAAAAAAAACCTTTCTAATGATTATTTTATTTTCTTAAACAGGACTTGAAGACAGTTCTTCTGCAATTTGTCAAGTCTCAGCTGGGCTCAAGAGGCACTTCAGAAGTGGAGTCTGCTTGGAGAAAACTTCTAACAGCGCATAATGCTGTGTTCAAGGCAACAGCAGAGGAATTGGCTAGGAAAAAATAAACTAACTAGACAAGAGAAAAAATATGTTTGTGAATAAACAATAGAAAGAATGGGTAGGACTGAGAAAGTATAATTTTATATGATATTGAGTGTGCACAGTACAATTTTGTGTGTTATTGAGTGTGCACAGTACAATTTTGTATGTTATCAATCAATCAATCAAGTGCCATGCTGAGTAGCATAGGTGATCATGTTTCTTCAGAACTCTCTGTCTCTTGTATTGTTAATAAGTTCAGGTGCTGACATTTTTTGTGCCACAGCGGCACAACCCATCAAGAAATTTATCTCTTTGTCTTCCTGTCTCTTCTCCCCTTGATCTTTCCGGTGGTTAATAAATCTTCAAGTTGTGCTTTTCTCATCACATGCCCTAAAAAACTTGACTGTCAGCTTCTAATTTTTGCTATAATTTGTCTTTTTATTCCAGCTTCTCTGAGGAATTCTACATTAGTTTCCTTGGCTGTCCATACAATTTTCATCATTCTTGTCAAAATCCAAATAACACTTGCATCCAGCTTATCTTAAGCACTTTTGTTTACCATCCATGCTTTGCATCCATAATGAAGGATTGACTCAATATAATATCCTAATGCTTGAATTTGCATATGCTTTGATGTATTGAGTGTACACAAAAGTACAATTTTGTATGTTGTTGAGTACACACAAAAGAAAAATTTTGTTTTATTTTAAGTGTACAAAGTACAATATTTCATGTTATTGAGTGTACACTGTACAATTTGAATTATTAATGATCATGCAAGAAACAGCTTTACTAAGTAATGAAATACAAGAAAAATGTAAAGAAAGCCTGTGTTATTTATTACATTAGTAAATCTGTTTCTGGCATGTTTTCTTGTTTATCTCATGTATTTCTATTTTACGCAGTTTCTCAGGTTTTTTACAAATTTAATTATAATTTTCTTTGTATGAATACACTTTGTTTATTTTTCTATCCGCCTCTTCATGTTTTTAACTGAATATTAAATATTGTGAGAGAAATAGAGATTTTAGGATCTATATGTCTCTAATATATAGACCCAGATAGAATATGTGGGTGCTAGGAAGTGATTCATATGCAAATAATAGAAAATGCTCCAACTGTGTCACCATAGAAAATGTAGGTCATGTGATTAATAAAGTGCTTGTTGTTTGTGATTAGATTTTGTTGCCTGCCTCTGCACAAACATAGTAAATAATTAGCTGCAAAAAGTGGTCATTGATGGTGCATGTCTTTCTTTAGACAGGCTAATTCTAACCTTGGTTTACTATACTCTAGTTTGTTACATAGACCTACTCTAAATTCATCAAATTCATTTATTTATTGAAGAACATATATTACACATATTTATAACATGCAGTGACATCATCTTGGTAAGTCACATGGTCTCATCTACTTAAGTGGAAATCCCCAAACAGACTATTTATGGAAACACACTATGAAAATATTCTCTTTTGCATACAGATGCATTCCTAAAATCAAATGTTCAATCAATGTAACAAAAAATGTTTATAGAAAAATGAAAACAGAGAATAGGAAATAAAAGATAAGGTGTTTTTAAATCAGATTGGCTTAATTTGAACATGCTTCATAGTTTAAAGAAGGTGGGTTTCATTTGAACATGCCTAGTACTAGTAGTTTAAATGAGATGGGTTCCAACTGAAAATGCCTGGTAGTTTAAAATGAGATGGGTTTCATTTGAACATACCTTATAGTTTAAAAGGTTATAAAATAGTATTAATCACATTAAGCAATTATGTTTTGCAATTCACACACAGTTGTACCTAATCACTCTTTCTTCTAAGAATTTTTAACTCAAGTGTTAAATCAATGCTGTTGTTTGGCCCTGAAACATGGACAACAGCCAAAGGGACAACCAGAATACCACAAACATTAAAACCCTTTGCATGCCAAATAAAAATTTTGTAAACTTTCCCCTGCAGCTAGATTCTGTCAAACACTGCATGTTTCTCTTTAAGGAGATGCAGGGAGGGATTTTGTAGCTGTGTGATAAAGGCTGCATACTCTTGCTGTCATCACATCATGCACAGGGTGAATTTTTTTAATTTACCCTCCGAAAGAAAAAAACCAGATTCATTTTTGATAATTTGCTGTATTTGTGGTGAGTTTGGAAAATGCTTTTGTGTTTTTGTTTGTAGAGATTTGTGTATACATTTTTAAATGAAAATGAAGAATTGAATACTGAATCTAATTATGTGTGTTTTGTTGGTATATGTGTTATATGATGGTACAGGTAAAGTAAATGTGGGCTCTTTTTTTTAACAAAACAAATACATACTGGTACATAATTTAATGAAACAAAATATCAATAAAGACACATTTCACAGAAGTTGTCTAGACCCAGAGGTCCCCCCGCCTTTGGATGACCCTGAGTCATGGTGGGGGTTCCTCAGTGTATAGCGCACAGTTCAAAGCACATTTATCGACTTTTTAAAATGAGGTCAGCAGGGTCATGAAATCTGAATGAAACTGTACGTAATATTAAAAAGTTGGACTTATCACATGATGAGACCACATTTGTTTAACCTGTACCGATATGTTTTATGTGAGAAGGTGGTAAAGAAGAAAATTAAAAAATACACAGATTTACTTATACACAGTCGCAACAAAACATATAGAATGTGTGGCATCCTTAATAAAATTTCCAAAAATTATTTTGGTAGCATTTCCTATTTAGGATGTACATCAGCATTTGTTGGCTGTGCTGATTTTCTAGGCAATATAAATATGTTCAGTAGTTTGCAATTGCTTTCTGAACGGTCCGGATACACAATTGCATGCAGCAGGTATTGAACCTGGTACCTTGGCCGTCACAGGGCTGGACAAAATTATTTTCATAATCAAACTAGTATGCTCATAATATCATATTTGAAAAGAAATAAAACACATATGTGTCATTAACCTTTTCAATCCATAGATCTAGTATTTAGTAATCCACAACGTCAATATATTCAATATATTAGGCATATACATTTCGATGTCATTCAAAATGAAACTAACTATGTATTTATCTATTCACTCAATACTTTGTTGTTTTCAGTATCAGGGGTAGAAGATTTTTCTGGAGATGGCCCTCATGTGTGCTGAGTATATTGTGGAATTTGTCACCTTAATTTCAGTGGTCCATCGTTCTTCACTGTCAGCCTCTAGTTTAGTCTTCACTGTATCTGTGTAGCATAGCTTGCTGCGGTATGCTGTCTGATGGTAGTCTGCTGATGTGTGCAAACCATTTGATCTGTTGTCTCTTAATATATTCAGATACTGCGGTGGTGTTCGTTCTTTGTCTAATATCCTCATTCTTCACTCTGTCTCTTAGCGATATTCCTAGAATTCTAAGTAAGCATGCCATTTCAGCTCCAAGTTTACATGCTGTCATTGTCCATGTTTGGCATTGGCAGCACAGAGTTGGCATAATAATCACTTTGAGTAGTGTTATTTTGGTGTTTAAATCTAAATTTAGGTTTCTGGAGACTGATGTTATTAGCTCTAGGGCTTGGTATGCTTTACTACATCTATTATATATTTCTTTGCTGCTCTTGCCATCTGTTGTTATATTGCTTCCTAGGTATGTGAATTATGTCACTTGTTTAAGACTGTTATTTCCAGTATATATATATATATATTGATGTTTGTTTCTGTTCTTCCTATCTTCACTACTTTGGTCTTTTCTATGTTTATCTTCATGCTAAAGGTTTGGCATCTTTGGTGTAATCTCTCTAATTGTCTTTGTAGTTGTTCTTCTAATGATGGTACTAGTGCTTGGTCATCTGCAAACAGCAATACATTTAAATTATCCTTCAGAGTGTTTTCTTCCATTGTCTTTGCTACTTTGCAGATGTGATCTATGTATGTTATGAACAATAGGGGGAATAGTACACATCCTTGTCTCACTCACGAGTGAATTTGGAAATAATCAGACTTAACTTGTGCTTGTTCTTACTGAACATTGACTATTTGCGTATATGCTCTGACATAGGCTTAACAGAAGTTGGGGAGCTCCATATGTCTGTAGTGTTATCCATAGTTCTGATCTATCCACTCTGTCAGAAGCTTTCTCTTGGTCCACGAAAGCCAAATATAAGTCTTGGTTATGTACTAACATGTTCATAATATCTTCTCTGAAAATAAACATAAATCCTGATCACCAGAATCACAACCCATTGCCCATGTGTTGCCAGGGCCCGAAAGGGGAGCAAAGAATAGCAACACTGTTTACCTTCCACGCATGTCATAAAAGGCAACTAAGGAGGTTATGGGATGGAGTTGACTGTCCCATCCCATATAGGGTCAGTGACCCAAAGCCATGCTGAAGTCGGATGTGTCAGGCCAAAAGGTGCAGGTATCGCATCAATGCTGTAAACCATGACACAACGCATTCCGTTCTCCGGACTACATCCTGCTAATCTGCAGGAGTTTGAGAACGAACTCAGAAGAAGAAGACAACCCATAAGAATGTCACTGAAAATGACATTCATTTCAACACAATTTGCGATGATTGAAACAGATGACTAACATTAAAATACCACTCTGATATTTCACATCCTTCCAAATGCATTACAGGAGAAGGAAGCTGAATATTGCTAGCCTCAACTTCACTTTTTCCTTGGATACAATAACCTTATATGTCATACTGTTTCTTGTGGTTACAGGAGTGCATAGTATCAGGATCATAACTGTTCTTACATAAATGATTTGTTTATGGACAGATATTTCTTGGTGCATGAATGCACAGACAGCGTTAAAGGTTCCTTAGAAGGTTTGAATTTCTATCTTAAGGTGACTGATGAGAAAGTGTGGCAAGAACTAAACAGACACCCTCTTGAGATAGAACTAAGATAGATAGGACAGATTTACACTAAGAAAATCAATAGCAAACATTATTCTGGAACCTACAGGAAAAGAGGAAGACTATGAAATGTGGAGGAAAGTGAAAGACCATGAGATGTGTGGAGAAAAGAGTGAGATACAGGTACATAAAGAGTGAGAAAGACATATAAAGAAGTAGAAGAAATAGCTAAAGGCTAAAGATGGGACAATATTGAAAAGAATTGTTGAGGACATATGCTCCAGAGGGAGCTAAAAGTGAATAGATAGAATTTCTTTTGTCCGATTCTGGGACAGAGAGGTGCACAGCACGCATTGGTCAGCCAAGGTAGTAGGTTCAATTTCTACCATAGACAGCTGTTTATGACAGCTTTATACCATAGACAGCTGAAAATTCATCCAGACCATTTATCCAGACCAAACTTTTGGCAACCTACTGAACATAAATATTTTTCAGACAAATGTCAAGTTAATATGGAAAAGGTTGTGCAAAACGTTATTGTAGTTTCCAATTTTTGCCTCTTGGATTACAGTTTTACTGCAGCTGTTATCTATTTTAGATGGGTTGATCTACAAGTCCTTCATGAAATAGCCAAAAATTTTCATTAATTCTTCTTTTGTGTTCATTCTCAAACTCCTATTCATTAGCAGGATGTAGTCCAGAGAACAGGATGTGTTGTGTCATGATTTACCGCTTTGCTGATTCGTCTGAGTTTTCCAGCTTGAAACATCCAACTTCAACATGGCTTCTGGGTCACTTGTACCATATATAAGATGAAGCAGCCAACTCAACCCATCTTTCTTTAATTACTTATACTTAATTACTATTATCTCGTTGCTGATATTTATACACTAATCATGCCCCACTTGTATATTTCTATATTAATTTGTTCAAAAATTACTTCATATAATCCTCCATATTGGAATGGTTACAGAATGTTATTTTTATTCTTGTAGTCATAATAATTATATTCATAATAATTATATTCATAATAATTATATTCATAATAATTATATTCATAATAATTATATTCATAATAATTATAATCACAAATGACGGCAGATGTGAAACAGAAGTTAAATGGGGAATAGGAATGATTAAAAGTACTTTCAATGACATGAGGAAAATATTAACATCTAAACAAATTCCAAACACACTAAAAATGAAAATTACAAAGTGCTACATCTATGTTACATTAATGTATGGCCTAGAAACATGCATAATAAACAAAAAGCTAGAAGTCAGAATTGATGCCTTTAAGATATAGATATATAAAAGAATAGGGAGATCTTCATGGAAAGAGAAAACAAAAACAATGAGGTTATGGCAACACTTCATGCGAAGAAAGCAACTATTAAGGGAAATAAATATCCCCCCAAAAATATGTTAGACATTAAAAGACAAATTATTCACCACCTTGTTGAAGATCTTACTTGAAGGTAGAGTTGAGTAGAGGCAAGCGAGAGGTAGTCAGAGATACAAATGGGAGGGGAATATTATGAGATGGATAGATTACAGTCTAGAAGAGTTCGCCACCAAAGCATGAGACAGAATGTTGCAGGTCCCTTGCAGCCGACCTCCGTTACAGAGATGGCACTTGATGATGATGAATAATAAATATTTCTTAATAAATAATAATAATGTTTGGTCCAATCCCAAAACATGCATCAACCAGCATATTTTTGGGATAATTAATCTACATATTATATCAATAATTAATAAATAATTAATTTAAATATTAATTTTTTAGGGTTAGGATTAGGAAAGCTGTGTTTCTAACCCTAACCCTAACTTAATTAATATTTAAATTAATAAATGATAAACATAAACTGATATATATAGCCAATGGAAATAATCAAATAGGTAGGCACATGTTTTGGGATTGAACCTTATTTGGTTAGTCAGGTTTTAAAGTGGTAAGCATTTCATGTTTCTTGTTTGGAACCCATGTCTCGTTATTTGATTATTTCTCTTGGCTATGTTTATTAGTTTATCATTTATTAATTTAAATAACAATTTATTTAGGGTTAGAGTATCACTAACCATCTCATTCTCCGGACTACCTTCAACAAAACTGCAGTAGTCTGAAAATCGATGTTGAATGAAAAAGTATATACTCTTTTATTAATGTATATACTCTTTCTGTTCTATGCACCCGCAAAGCTTGAAATTTAGTTGTTACCTCCCTTTTTCTATAAAAGATTATTTCATAAATGTTTAGGTTTAGTCCCTTAAGAAGGTATTACCCAGTGTTTCCCAATATGGGGCCCACACCCCAGAGGGACAATTCGAAAAAACAAATTTTTTTACTTGGTTTTAAGTTGTATATTATATGTTTTGAAAGTATGTATATGTTTTATATTTTTTCTAGTGTGGTGTCATAATAGGATGAGTAAGAACAGCAATATTGACATTCACACTGCAGAGCTAAATATAGATATTAACAAAACTTCATTACCCTGTTTCAAGTTAAGCATGTTGTATTTCAGTTTAGCTGCAGTGAGAAAATATCATAGATTTAGTGTCATATAAAGGCCTATGTGATTTAGATTTTAATGAAAGTAGTAACTCTAAGATGAAATATGTGATTTAAAATATAATAAAGTAGTAAGTATGTGGTTCTTTGTGTGATTTAAATTTTAAAAATATCTAAAATATTTAGAATCATTTTTATTTAATTTTAAATTAAATGAAAGTAGCATGTTTATGGTCATACATGTGATTTAGAAAAATGAAAAGTAGCATGTTTATGGCCATGCATGTTATTTGAGAAAATGAAATTAGTAATTCTTTAGTAATTGTCCTACTATATTTCATGAATTTTGAGATTAGTATTACAGGATTCAGTATAAGTTGGTGCAGGAGAGTTCCATTTTGTTTTTCAGTGTCTACTCAGTGTAAAATCAAATCTTTCTGGGGATGTAATAGCCACTGCAACCTTACAAATATTGAATAGTCACTGTATCCTTAGAAATATGGAATAGCCACTGTAACCTTACAAAAATGAGTTAATTCAATTAAAAACTATGTTCTTCTGAGTATAAACATAAAACAAAGTCTGCAATACTTTAAATGTGGCATGAAAAATCCCTATACAAGTAGGGTGTATACAAGTAGGAGAATATAACGTTATAACTGATGTGTAGGTGTGATGTGTTCAGTACTATGATAATCATGTTAGATCAAAGAACTGTTCAAGTGCTCCTTTCCTCATTTTGGGTGAATCTGAAGCCCCTTGTAATTACAAAAATTCCAACTCAACTTGGAATCGTACACGCTTTTCTTCTTCTGTGTTCATTCTCAAACTCTTGTAAATTATCAGGTTCTAGTCGATTGAACTGAATTTAGTTTTGTCATTATTTACAACTTGGCTGCAATTATTGCACCTTTCATCCTGGCACACCTGGCATCAGCATGCCTTCAGAATCTTCTTACCATATATGGGAAGGTACAACCAACTCCACCACCAAAAACGTCCTTAGTCGCTTCTTATGATATGCATGGCAAGTTACAGTGTTGCTATTTTGTGCTATCCTTCAGACCTGGCAACAGATGGACATGAATCATACAATTCATCATACAACTTAAATACAAGAATGATAATCATTGTGCCACTGCAGCTCACTAAATACAAGAATGCAAATCACTGTGCCACATTGGTTTACTAAATCTTATATATCTGTACATAAGCTAAATAAATAAAATTAATATATGAATATTTAACATTATTACTAAACAATCAGAAAAACTTTATTAGTATAATTCATTATTATGATTCATGTATTTCATTTTGTATGCACAGTTAGACTTTTCCATTTTCTTAATTGTCTTGAATTTGGGAAAATAAAGCTGAAATCTTCATCAACAAGTCAGCCTGTTTATTATATAGTTACCGCAATAAAATGTTTCTTGTGTAATACAAATTTAATTTACTATGCAACAAGTAGATAATGCTAAGTTTTGGCCTTACTAAGTTGCTTAAATTACCACAGAGACTCGGTGACGACATCACGTTATCTTACACTGAGAATCAGGACCATTGTTATTTAAATATTTTTGAAGATCAAAATATTAAGTTATTGGTCAGTATTGTACTACATTACATTGAGATTCAACACCAGTGTTGTATCACCTAACCGCAACCAATCAGCAGTAGAAGACCTGTTGGATAGAATTATCTTGTTTAATTTCTTCTATTATTATATTAATATATTACACAAAAATATTATACAAGAAAGGTCTCTAAATATGCCTCTAAAGTGTTGTGCTCCTGGCTGCAAATCTATCATGAAACCAAATGTTTAAATTTCACTAGGATATTGAGTTTAGAGAAAAGTGGATTAAATGTATCCCATGATAGAACTGGACACCGACTAAATCAAGTGTGGTATGTAACAAGCATTTTCTGTCAACTGAACTTATTCATTCAGACAAATTCACAGACAAACATGGTGTTGAACATGTAATTCCACAACAAATTCATGTTTTACAAAAGAATGCATACCCAACTGCCTTTCCTAGTGTACCTTTCAATTAAAAAACCCACAGCTTTGTAAAGATCCTGAACAATGTACCACTTAACCACACAAATTACTAGTATCCATGAACACAAAGTTAATGAATGGTTGTCTTTAGATATTCAAAAAAATTTTTTAGACTGACAGTCATAGATAGTAGATAAAGCCTAAATTGAAAACAGGGAAAAAGTGGAGCTATAGGCATTTTGCTGTTGATGGAACCTTAGCATGCGTAGTGTTTTATATAATTGATGTAAAACTAGACTTTGCAGCTTCCATAGTAGTGAATGTACAAGTAAAGCCTGATATGACTTTTCAAGATTTTTCTCAGAATGAAAAAATTGAAGATAAACATCTGAACTGGATTATAGATAGAGAGATGGTCACACACTAGAGAGATGGTCACGACATGAAAATCTTTTAATTCACTACAATGATTATGAATGTTTTAAAAATAAACACAGGAATACCTTCAAGGATTTCATTGGAAAAGCTTAAAGTAATTTATAAAGTTTTGCTGAACAACAAATGTTTCATAATGAGACAGATGTGGAAGTAACTGATACGCAAATCAAATTTTTTGAAGAACAATTGAATTTGTTAATTGCTTCAAAATCTAGAATGTGCTATAGCAGTAGCACACTTTTTTATGCTGTTTATTAAATCTCCATCTTGTTACAGACTTATTAGAAAATCACAAATTTTATGTCTACCCCACCGAAGCACATTACAAAATTTAATTTCTCAATTATCAGTGTCTGTTAATATTGGTAGTATATCTCAGTACCTGAAATTGAAGCAAAGCCAGCTGACTGGACCAGAAAAATTGTAGCTGTTGAAATGGATGAAATTCATGTTAAATCCTCAATAACCTACTTTGGAGGAAAACTAATGGGCAGTGCAGATAATTCAAAAGAAGCTGCAATGAATGTACCCATACATAGATATAGGAAGATGTTTACCACAACCAATCTGAAGAATTACCAAGACAAAACGTTTGGCCTCTGTGACAGCAACACAGCTACATTGTAAATCTTCGAACTCTTATCATCTACCTAGCTGCTAATATATACATTTTGGCTAACCACAATGCCAAAGCCGCTCACATCAACTTTTTTATATGACATTGTTATGATGACATAAACATCTTCAGTTTGTCTTAAATGTTGCTACTTTATTTTAAATAATGGAATCTAGGCAGAAACAAAACTATAAATGATTTCAAATTTGATCCAACATGCAAGTATTTTGATAAGGACTGCAACTATGTGTATTGTAGCAAACCGGCAAAGAGGCTCCCGTTAAATACATATGCAATACATGTAGCATTATCTACGTCTAAAAACATGCGATTGGAATATCACATGCGGATGTAAATATTCAGACCTGTATATAAAAATAGAATAACTTGTATGTACATATCCTTGGATATTAAAAGTCCTGGATGTTAAAATGTAAATAATATAAAATCTTATGAAAATTGCATAGGGGATATTGTAATTGTATGCATTTGCTGATGTGAAGACATGGTGACATTTATGCAGAATTCTTATCACTACTTGTGTGTATTTCAAAATGGATCAGGATGTATGTGGATGTGTATTATTTCAAAATAAATGGATAATGGCTCAGCTTTCTGGGATGCGAGCTTGGGTATGTACACATTTTTATTGCTTTTTTGCACAATAAATTTCTGAATTAAATTTTCCATAACTAACACAATATTATATGTAAGCAAACTAACTCAACTGATTATTATTACCTATCCATTTATAAACATTTTGATATCAGAAGTGTTCATGTGGACAGAATAGTGAGGGAGAAAATGGAATGATCTTCCTACATGAGAAGTAGTTTGTGGCTGTAAAGTGCCTTATCGGAGGAAAGATGCATAGAGGGCCTATTGGATGAAACAAACAAAATATCAGCTTGTCTCATGACATACTCTTTGAGTAGGAGGTTCCTTCAATAGTCATTTTACTAAGCTGAAAGCTGAAGCCTCCAGGGTATGAAAGAAAGCTCTGAAAAACCACCTTCTGCTGCACATTGGAAGTAAGAGCTAATAACTCTCAATTCCTGGGGTTCTCAAACAAACAAACAAACATTACATTATTAACAGTATCATTATGCTTAATCATTGTAAGAACACATAATATTCATCCCTGAACATTTTACATACATAGATCATGTTTTTAGAACTAATACTTGAGCAACTAATGACCAAATCAGAGACACAAGTGAGTGTGTAGGCCTATACTATAACATTTTATTTGGAAAAAAAATATACAAAAAAAGATAACAAGACATGCACATTGTTAATCCTATTAAACGTTTTTAGTAGTTAAAAACTTGTGAAACTTTCCTTGAATGTGTAAATATGGATGTATTAATAATATATAGGAGTTGCTGTTCAACAATTGTTATGATGCATAGGCCTACAATTAATTAAAATGAAAATTTAAGAGCACATTTTGTTTCAGATTTTTCAAATATATTTTGTCATTCACATTAAAAAAATTTATCTATCATTTTTTAAACAGAAATATATTCAACTATTATATAGATAGGCAAATGGATAATTCATTGTTAAACATTTTCATATATAATACACATGCTTTAACAATAATTATTCAATGATTGATAATAAAATTCATGACATGAGTGTGACATGTATGTATAGCACTTTATTTGGGAAAACAAACCCACTAAAAACATGATAACATGACATTGACATGCACATTGCAAATCCTAATATATTTTATTAGTGGTTTAAAACTTGTGTCCTAGAATGTGTATATATTTCTACACTGTTAGTTACTGTATTCAATTATTTTGCTGTAATTATTTATTATTGCAACAAGTCAGTTGCATGCATTGACATGTATACAAGGGAGTCTTGCATTGTGATATCACTTACCGGAAACACATCCTGCCCAAAGTCTTCTATTGTCGAGGCTCATTACCTAACATAGAGGCTGACCACCTGTGTTGTATCACCTTATATTGTGGCTGACCACCTTATGTTGAGGTTGGCTGCCATTGTTTTATAATCTTACATTGACGTTGACTACCAGTTTTATATAACCTTCTATTAAGACTCAAGACAAGTGTTATACCACCTTACATTGAGACTGACCACCAGTGTTGTATAACCTAACATTGAGACTGACCACCAGTGTTGTATAACCTAACATTGAGACTGACCACCAGTGTTGTATAACCTAACATTGAGACCCGGGTACAGAGTTGTACTGCATTATATTGAGACTCATACCAGCATTGTATAACCTTACATTGAAATTGACTACCAGTAAGACAGTGAGTTTTATTCAGGAGACAGAATGACAGAATTACAAATATAGACATGTTTCAAGTGAACGAAAGAAGAAGAAGAAGACTACCAGTATTGTATAACCTAATATTGAGACTCAACATCAGTGTTGTATAACCTGACATTGAGGCTGACCACCAGTGTTGTATAACCTGACATTGTGGCTGCATACCAGTGTTGTATAACCTAATATTGAGACTCAACATCAGTGTTGTATAACCTGGCTTTAAGGCTGACTACTAGTATTGTATAACCCAACATTGAGGCTGTCCACCAGTGTTGTATAACCTGACAGTAAGGCTGACCACCAGTCATGTATAGCCTCACATTAAATCTTGAGATGATTAACAGATCACTTTACCTTGATACTCTGCACATTGGATGAACCTACAATGAAGTTCTACATTAGTGGTGAATCACATTTTGCATCATTGTTATTCACTGGAGTCCGACAACATTTACCTCTCCACCCGCCATTGCAACATCGCTCAAGAACTATAGTGCGTTTCAAAATAGTTACCCTCACATTCCCTTTAATATCTCCACAACCAGTCCAGTAAGTGGAATTTAGTGAGATGTTGCATAGCAGTTTAAATATTGAACGACATCAGAAATTTATAAATTTTATTTCACCATATTTTGCCATTTTCATGTGGCGGCATATTCCTTTGATGTATGTGAATGTGTAACTAATATAGTAACAGAAGAAATTAATTATAATATCTCAAAATATATTATAAGGCTTATATGTACAGACATAAGTATTCCAATGACTTAGATCATTGCATTTCTCACATTTACGTTAAAATTGTGTGCAGCATTCAAATTACGACACAAACAGGTTTGGTCGTGCTCCTGCCGGGTCAGCTTCTATGACAGACCTAGCAAGTCGATAGGAGAATCTGTGTGCTAATATTTATACAAATATTTTGTGTGTAAATCATTCGAGGACGAGTCTAACATTTGATGAAGAACTTAATAATGAAATCAATGAACTATTATTTGCTGATGATCAAAGTTTAATATACAAAGATGAGGAAACTTTGCAAAAGCACATCAATGCATTGTTGTTAGCATGTTAGAAGTACAACATGAAAATTAATGTGCAAAAAACAGAAGTTATGAAAATTAGCAAGTCTTCAACATCAATGAATCTAACAATAGATAACACCAAAGTGAAAAAAGCCAAATAATTTAAATATCTAAGCAGCATTTTTTCCGAATATGGAAGAAGACTAGACA
>CM067317.1:39639344-39824344 GCA_034231615.1 Meghimatium bilineatum | reverse complement strand
AAAGTCGTAGTTGTACTACATTGGATGCATCGACACAGCTTGGAGTCCTCCAGCGTTTTCTATCTTGAACGTTGCGGACAGGCAAAAATCGTATATTGTCCAATCCTTGATGGTGTCTGTCATTGCTTTTATATGTTCACATGTGTTTGTTCATCTTCGACGGTTCTCTTTCATCTTCCACGCTTCCCTGCAGTATTGTTTTTTGACAAGGAATTATGTCGGCATACATGTCCAAACGATTCACATTTTCGTTGTTTCACTATTGAAAGTAATGATGCCTTGTGAACCTGAATACATCTAATTTTATTCCTTAGGAATATATTTGTCTTATGTTATAGGAGACTTTGTCTGTAACAATTATTCATTGCAATATTTCAGTGGGCGAATGGTTTAGTGGTACAGTATTAGTAGACGTCGTCATATGGTCGAGTTATTTCCCCTGTCTATATTTGTAAATTTCATATTCATCATTTAATAATTTAAATAATAATATAGGAGGTAGAGGAAATAATGGTCAGACAATATCAAAGACTGAACAGTTAAAAAAATTTCCGTACTCATCCTCATCTCTGAAGATAAAAATCGTTAGAGTACTCTGTGTGTGTTAATGCATTGAAATGTTATACCCAATTCGATCTAGATACTCGTTCGAACAATTCAATTAACAGATTCGATCAATCAATTTGATCAACAAATTCGATCAATCAGCTCGATCAAATACTTCAATCAACCAATTTGAATAACCAGTTCGATCAACCAGTTCATTCAACAAATTTATTGGATTATCTAGCCGATAGCTAGATAATCAAATAGCTAGATAAGCTGATAGCCAGATAAGTCGATAACCTGATAAACCGATAGCCAGATAGACAGACAGACAGACAGATACACAGACAGACAGCTGCGCAGACAGACAGACTCACAGACAGACAGACAGATAGACATACAGAGAGATAGATTGATAAGATAGATTAGATAGATTAGATAGATAAGATAAGGTAAGATACGATTAGATAGATAGATAAGTCGATATTTATATAAGCCGATATTTATATAGGCCGATATGTATATAAGCTGATATTTATATTGGCCGATATTTATATAAGACGATATTTATATAAGCCTATAGTTAAATAAGCCGATAGTTAAATAAACCGATATTTATATAAGCCTATATTAATGTCAGCGGATATTTATATAAGCCTATATTTATAATAGACGATAATTATATTAGCCGATATTTGCAAAAATAGATATTTGTATAATCCGATATGTATATAAGCCGATATATTTATAAGTCGATAGCTAAATAAGCCCACAGTTGGATAAGCCGAAAGCTAGATAATCTGATAGCTAGATAAGCCGATAGCCGGATAAGACGACAGCCAGATAAACTGATAGCCTGATAAACCGATAGCCAGATAGACAGAAAGACAGATGCATAGACAGACAGACAGACAGATAGATATATAAGATTTATTAGATAAATAAGATAAGATAAGAATAGATAGATAGATAAGGCAATATTTATATAAGCCGATATTTATATAAGTTGATATATATATAAGTCGATATTTACATAAGCTGATTCTATATACACGAATATTTATAAAAGCCGATATTTATATAAGCCGATAATTATATAAGGCGATATATTTAATATAATTGATTTATATAAGCCGATATATAAGCCGATATGTGTCACCGAATATTTATATTACCTTATATTTATATGAGCTGAGATTAATATAAGCCGATATTTATATAGGCGGATATTTATAATGCCGAAGTGAGATTAAACCGATATCTATATAAGCCAATATTTATATTATCTATTTATTTAAGTCGATATTTATATAAGCCGATATTTATATAAGCCACTATTTATATAATCCGATAGTAATATAAGCAAATATTTATATAAGCCGATATCTATATAAGCCGATATTTGTATAGACCGATATGTTTATAAGCCGATACATTTGTAAGTCAATAGCTAGGTAAGCCCACATTTAGATAAGCCAATAGCCAGATAAACCGATAGCTGATAAGCCGATAGCCAGACACACAGAGAGACAGACAGACAAATGCACAGACAGACAGATAGATGCACAGACAGACAGACAGATGGATAGATAGATAAGATATATAAGATAGATAGATATATTCGATAGATTAGATACATAAGATAAGGTAAGATAAGATTAGATAGATTGATAAGCCGATATTTATATAAGACGATATTTATATAAGTTGATATTTATGGATGTCACATTCATATAAGCCGATATAAAATTAACAAAAAATACAAAAACAACAAAGTAAATACAAAACAAAACAAACGAAAAATAAAAAAAAAAACTGAAAACAAACCATACCACAAACAAAACAAAATAAAAACAAGCATTCTTGTAGATATTTTTGTAGTTGACCAGGAGTTTAAGAAGAGGATCTATCTAGCTATCTATCCATACATGTATCTGTTTTTGTTTCGCTTTGTTCTGTTTTTGTTTAAAATTTGTTTTTGTTGTTTTGTATATTTCTGTGTTGTCTTTGGTTTTTTAATGTTGTGTTTTGTTATGCTTTATTTTGTTTGTTTAATTTAATTTGTATTGTTGTTATGCTTTGTTTTTTTTGTATGTGTTTTGTTTTGTCTTTATGTTTTCGTGTTTTCTTTGTTTAAAAAAATTTTGTGTGTGTTTTTCTGATTTGGGTTATGTTGTTTTGTTTTATTTTTGTTGCGTTTTGTATTGTTGTGTTTTTGTTTTGTTACGTTTTCTTTTTTTTTCGTTTTGCTATGTTATGTTTTGTTTCTTTCTGTGTTCTTTTCTGTTTTGTTGTTCTTGTGTATTGTTTCGTTTTATTTTTGGTATTTTTTTGTTTTGTTATTTTATATCTTTATATTTTTTTTAAATTTAATTTTTTGTATTATTTTATGTTATGTTTTAGAATTTTTTCTTTATTATTGTTTTGTTTTTGTATTATTATATTTATGTTATGTTTTATTTTTTGTGCTTTGCTGTGTTTTGTTTGTTTTCATTTTTGTTTGTTTATTTTGATTTTTATGTTTTCTTTATTTTTATTTTTATTTTTGTTCTCTTGTATATTTTAGTTTATTTCCCTATGTTTTGTTCTTTTTTTGGTTTATGTCATTTTGTTTTATTTATGTTGCGTTATGTTTAGTTGTTTTTTCTTTCATGTTAGTTTTAGTTTTGCTCTGTTTTGTTGTTCTTTTGTGATGTTTCGTTTTGTTTTTGGTATATTTAAATTTTTTAAAATATATTTTTTTTGTATTTTTATATTTTTGATTATCTTTTTATAAATTTAATTTTTGTTATGTTATTTTATGTTTGTTTTTTTAAAAATGTTTTGGATGTATTTTGTTTTTCTTTATTGTTTTGTTTTTGTATTATTATATTTTGTTTTATTTTGCCGTGTTTTGTTTTTTTCATTTCTTTTTATAATGTTTTGTCCTCTCGTGTATTTGATGTGATTTGTTTGATTACGTTTTTTTTGCAAAGTTTTGTTTTGTTCTTTTAGTTTATGTTGTTTTGTTTTATTTTTGTTGCGTTATGTTTTGCTTTTGTTATGTTTCCATGTTTTGTCTTTGATTTTTCAAATTTTGTTTGTGTTTTTCTGCTTTGATTTTTTTTAAATTTGTGTTCTGTTTTGGGATTCTGTTTTATTTTTGTTGCGTTATGTTTTGTTGTGTTTTTGATTTGTTATGTTTTCCTTTCTTTTCTTGTTGTTTTGCTATGTTGTGTGTTGTTGTTTTCTTTATTGTTTGTTTTTATGTTTTGTAATTATTTTGTGTTGTTTCGTTTTATTTTTGGTATTCTGTTATTTTTTATCTTTATTGTATTTAGGTTTTAATTATTTTTGTTATTTTATGTTTTGTTTTTGTATTATATTTTGTTATGTTTTTTTGTATTGCTGTGTTTTGTTTTCATTTATTTCTGTTCTGTTTGTTTTTATGTTTTGTTCTCTTGTAATTTTGATATGCTTTGTTTGGTTATATTGTTGAGTTTTTTCTATGCTTTGTTTTGTTTTATGTTGTTTTATTTTGTTTTTGTTGCATTATGTGTTGTTTTGTTATATTTTTGTTTTGCTGTTTTGTTTTGTTGCTTTTTTCTTTGTTGTTTGTTTTTCTCTGTTTTGTTCTTTTGTGTTGTTTCGTTTTCTTTTTGATATTTTTTGGGTATATTTCTATATTTTTTGCGGTTGTTTAAAAATTTAATTTTTGTTATTTTATGTTTGTTTTTAATTTTGTTGATGTGTTTTGTTTTTTCTTTTTTATTGTTATGTTGTTTGTTTTTGTTTAACAATCCTTGGACACTGCTGCATTCCTGGTAGGCTGTAACAATCATTGGATCCTACTATATTCCTGGTAGTATCGATGCTTGGATACAGTTGAATTAGATTGTCTTGCTTCGAGGACTAAATATGCGCCCACACATCTTCCTATCAGAACCATGATTCTGACACAATACAAAACAAAAAACGTAAAACAAAACAAAAAATAACACAAACAAGAAAATAAAATAAATACAAAACATACCAAAAACAAAAGAAAATACAAACAAAACAACAACAAAATAGAAAGAAAACACAACATACAAAAACATAACAAATCAAAACACACAAAAATCAAACACAACAGAAAAAAACATCACAAAACATAACAAAAAATACAAAAACAACAAAGTAAATATAAAACAAAACAAACGAAATATCAACAAAAAAAAAAAAAAGTAAAATGAAAACAAACCATACCACAAACAAAACAAAAACAAGCATTCTTGTAGATATTTTTGTATTTGACCAGGAGTTTAAGAAGAGGATCTATCTAGCTATCTATCTATCCATCTGTTTTTGTTTCGCTTTGTTCTGTTTTTTTATTTATTTCTGTTGTTTTGTATAGTATTGTGTGGTTTTTGCTTTTTTATGTTGTGTTTTGTTATGTGTTATTTTTTTTGTTTAATTAAATTTGTGTTTTTGTTATGTTTTGTTTTTTGTATGTGTTTTGTTTTGTCTTTATGTTTTCTTGTTTTTTTCTGTTGTTTTAAATTTTGTTTGTGTTTTTCGCTTTGATTTTTTAAATGTTTGTTCTGATTTGGGTTTATGTTTTTTTGTTTTATTTTTGTTGTGTTTTGTTTTGTTGTTGCGTTTTTGTTTTGTTATGTTTTCTTTTCCTTTTGTTTTGCTATGTTATGTTTTGTTTATTTCTTTGTTCTTTTCTGTTTTGTTGTTCTTGTGTGTTGTTTCGTTATATTTTGGGTATTTCTTTAGTTTTGTTATTTTATATCTTTATAGTTTGTTTAATATAATTTTTTTTGTTAATTTATGTTGTTTTTGAATTTTCTTTATCATTGTTTTGTTTTTGTATTATTATATTTTGTTCATTTTTTTTGTTTTGCTGTGTTTTGTTTGTTCTCATTTTTGTTTGTTTTTATTTTTATGTTTTGTTTTTATTCTTAATTTTGTTCTCTTTTATGTTTTTTGTTTTTTTCCCTATCTTTTGTTCTTTTTTGGTTTATGTTGGTTTGTTCTATTTTTGTTGCGTTATGTTCTGTTGTTTTTTTCTTTGATGTTTTATTTTGTTGTGCTCTGTTTTTTTTGATTTGTTTCGTTTTGTTTTTGGTATTTTTAAATTAAAAAAAAAATATTTTTGTATTTTTATATTTTTCATTATCTTTTTTTAAATATAATTTATGTTGTTATTTTATGTTTGATTTAAAAAAAAAATTGTTTTTTTGTTTTTTCTTTATTGTTTTGATTTTGTTTTATTATATTTTGTTTTCCTTTGCTGTGTTTTGTTTTTTTCATTTCTTTTTTTATGTTTTGTTCTCTCGTGTATTTGATGTGCTTTGTTTGATTACGTTTTTTTTGCAAAGTTTTATTTTGTTCTTTTAGTTTATGTTGTGTTGTTTTATTTTTGTTGCGTTATGTTTTGTTTTTGTTATGTTTTCATGTTTTGTCTTGGTTTTTAAAAAAAATTTTGTTTGTGTTTTTCTGCTTTGATTTGTTTTAAATTTTTGTTCTGTTTTGGGTTTCTGTTTTATTTTTGTAGCGTTATGTTTTGTTGTGTTTTTGATTTGTTATGTTTTCCTTTCTTTTCTTGTTGTTTTGCTATGTTGTGTGTTGTTGTTTTCTTTATTGATTGTTTTTATGTTTTGTAGTTCTTTTGTGTTGTTTCGTTTTATTTTTGGTATTTTGTTATTATATATCTTTATTGTATTTTGGTTTTAATTATTATTGTTATTTTATGTTTTGTTTTATTTTTTGTATTATATTTTGTTATATTTCTTTTGTATTGCTGTGTTTTGTTTTCATTTATTTCTGTTTTGTTTGTTTTTATGTTTTGTTCTCTTGTAATTTTGATATGTTATATTGTTGAGTTTTTTCTATGCTTTGTTTTGTTTTATGTTGTTTTATTTTGTTTTTGTTGCGTTATGTGTTGTTTTATTTTTGTTTTGCTATTTTTTGTTTTGTTGCTTTTTTCTCTGTTTTTTTCTTTTGTGTTGTTTCGTTTTGTTTTTGATATTTTTTGGGTATATTTCTATATTTTTTTGCGGTTGTTTAAAAATTTAATTTTTTTATTTTATGTTTGTTTTTAATTTTGTTGTTGTGTTTTGTTTTTTCTTTTTTATTGTTATGTTGTTTGTTTTTGTTTAACAATCCTTGGACACTGCTGCATTCCTGGTAGGCTGTAACAATCCTTGGATCCTACTATATTCCTGGTAGGCAGTATCGATGCTTGGATACAGTTGAATTAGATTGTCTTGCTTCGACGACTAAATATGCGCCCACAAATCTTCCTATCAGAACCATGATTCTGACACAATACAAAACAAAAAACGTAAAACAAAACAAAAAATAACACAAACAAGAAAATAAAATAATACAAAACATACCAAAAACAAAAGAAAATACAAACAAAACAACAACAAAATAGAAAGAAAACACAACATACAAAAACAAAACATTTCAAAACACACAAAAATCAAACACAACAGAAAAAAAACTTCACAAAACATAACAAAAAATACAAAAACAACAAAGTAAATATAAAACAAAACAAACGAAATGTCAACAAAAAAACAACAAAAGTAAAATGAAAACAAACCATACCACAAAAAAAACAAAAACAAGCATTCTTGTAGATATTTATGTATTTGACCAGGAGTTTAAGAAGAGGATCTATCTAGCTATCTATCCATCCATCTGTTTTTGTTTCGCTTTGTTCTGTTTTTTATTTCTTTCTGTTGTTTTGTATAGTTTTGTGTAGTTTTTGCTTTTTTTATGTTGTTTTTTGTTATGTGTTATTTTTTTGTTTAATTAAATTTGTGTTTTTGTTATGTTTTTTTTGGTATGTGGTTTGTTTTGTCTTTATGTTTTCTTTTTTTTCTCTGTTGTTTTAAATTTTGTTTGTGTTTTTCGCTTTGATTTTTTAAATGTTTGTTCTGATTTGGGTTTATGTTGTTTTGTTTTATTTTTGTTGTGTTTTGTTTTGTTGTTACGTTTTTGTTTTGTTATGTTTTCTTTTCCTTTTGTTTTGCTATGTTATGTTTTGTTTCTTTCTTTGTTCTTTTCTGTTTTGTTGTTCTTGTGTGTTGTTTCGTTATATTTTGGGTATTTCTTTAGTTTTGTTATTTTATATCTTTATAGTTTTTTTTAATATAATTTTTTTTGTTAATTTATGTTGTTTTTGAATTTTCTTTATCATTGTTTTGTTTCTGTGTTATTATATTTTGTTCATTTTTTTGTTTTGCTGTGTTTTGTTTGTTCTCATTTTTGTTTGTTTTTATTTTTATGTTTTGTTTTTATTTTTAATTTTGTTCTCTTTTATGTTTTTTGTTTTTTTCCCTATCTTTTGTTCTTTTTTGGTTTATGTTGGTTTGTTTTATTTTTGTTGCGTTATGTTCTGTTGTTTTTTTCTTTGATGTTTTGTTTTGCTCCGTTTTTATTTTTTATTTGTTTCGTTCTGTTTTTGGTATTTTTAAATTTAAAAAAAAATATTTTTGTATTTTTATATTTTTGATTATCTTTTTTTAAATATAATTTTTGTTATTTTATGTTTGATTTAAAAAAAAATTTGTTGTTTTGTTTTTTCTTTATTGTTTTGTTTTTGTTTTATTATATTTTGTCTTCCTTTGCTGTGTTTTGTTTTTTTCATTTCTTTTTTTATGTTTTGTTCTCTCGTGTATTTGATGTGCTTTGTTTGATAACGTTTTTTTTGCAATGTTTTATTTTGTTCTTTTAGTTTATGTTGTGTTGTTTTATTTTTGTTGCGTTATGTTTTGTTTTTGTTATGTTTTCATGTTTTGTCTTGGTTTTTAAAAAAAATTTTGCTGTGTTTTTCTGCTTTGATTTGTTTTAAATTTTTGTTCTGTTTTGGGTTTCTGTTTTATTTTTGTAGCGTTATGTTTTGTTGTGTTTTTGATTAATTATGTTTTCTTTTCTTTTCTTGTTGTTTTGCTATGTTGTGTGTTGTTGTTTTCTTTATTGTTTGTTTTTATGTTTTGTATTTCTTTTGTGTTGTTTCGTTTTATTTTTGGTATTTTGTTATTATATATCTTTATTGTATTTTGGTTTTAATTATTATTGTTATTTTATGTTTTGTTTTATTTTTTGTATTATATTTTGTTATATTTCTTTTGTATTGCTGTGTTTTGTTTTCATTTATTTCTGTTTTGTTTGTTTTTATGTTTTGTTCTCTTGTAATTTTGATATGCTTTGTTTGGTTATATTGTTGAGTTTTTTCTATGCTTTGTTTTGCTTTATGTTGTTTTATTTTGTTTTTGTTGCGTTATGTGTTGTTTTGTTTTATTTTTGTTTTGCTATTTTTTTCTTTGTTGTTTGTTTTTCTGTTTTGTTCTTTTGTGTTGTTTCCTTTTGTTTGTGAAATTTTTTTTTAATATTTCTATATTTTTGCGGTTTTTTTAAAATTTAAATTTTTATATTTTATGTTTGTTTTAAATTTTGTTGTTGTGTTTTGTTTTTTGTTTATTATTGTTATTGTTTGTTTTTGTTTAACAATCCTTGGACACTGCTGCATTCCTGGTAGGCTGTAACAATCCTTGGATCCTACTGTATTCCTGGTAGGCCGTATCGATGCGTGGATACAGTTGAATTAGATCGTCTCGCTTCGAGGACTAAATATGCGCCCACAAATCTTCCTATCAGAACCATGATTCTGACACAATACAAAACAAAAAGCGTAAAACAAAACAAAAAATAACAAACAAGTAAATAAAATAAATACAAAACATACCAAAAACAAAAGAAAATACAAACAAAACAACAACAAAATAGAAAGAAAACACAACATACAAAAATCAAACACAACAGAAAAAACATCACAAAAACTACAAAGTAAATATAAAACAAAACAAACGAAAAATCAACACAAAAAAACAACAAAAGTAAAATGAAATCAAACCATACCATAAACAAAAAAAAAACAAGCATTCTTGTAGATATGTGTGTATTTGACCAGGAGTTTAAGAAGAGGATCTATCTAGCTATCTATCCATCTATCTGTTTTTGTTTCACTTTGTTCTGTTTTTTTAAATTTCTTTCTGTTGTTTTGTATAGTTTTTGCTTTTTTATGTTGCTTTTTGTTATCTTTTTTTTTGTTTAATTAAATTTGTGTTTTTGTATGTGTTTTGTTGTTATGTTTTGTTGTTTTTTTTCTTTTTTTAATTTTGTTTGTGTTTTTCGCTTTGATTTTTTTAATATGTTTGTTCTGATTTGGGTTTATGTTGTTTTGTTTTTGTTGCGTTTTGTTTTGCTTTGTTTTCTTTTCCTTTTGTTTTGCTATGTTATGTTATGTTTCTTTCTTTGTTCTTTTCTGTTTTGTTGTTCTTGTGTGTTGTTTCATTATATTTTGGGTATTTCTTTAGTTTTGTTATTTTATATCTTTATAGTTTTTTTAATATAATTTGTTTGAATTTTCTTTATTATTGTTTTGTTTTTGTATTATTATATTTTGTTCTTTTTTTTTGTTTTGCTGTGTTTTGTTTGTTTTCATTTGTGTTTGTTTTTATTTTTATGTTTTGTTTTTATTTTGTTCTCTTGTATGTTTTTGTTTTTTCCCCTATCTTTTGTTCTTTTTTGGTTTATGTTGGTTTGTTTTATTTTTGTTGCGTTATGTTTGGTTTTTTTCTTTGATGTTTGTTTTGCTCAGTTTTGTTGTTCTTTTGTGTTGTTTTGTTTTTGGTAATTTTATACTTTAAAAAAAATATTTGTTGTATTTTTAAATTTTTGATTATCTTTTTTTAAATTTAATTTGTGTTGTTATTTTATGTTTGATTTTTTTGAAATTTTTTTTTTTTTCTTTATTGTTTTGTTTTTGTATTATTGTATTTTGTTTTCTTTTGCTGTGTTTTGATTTTTTCATTTCTTTTTTTAAGTTTTGTTCTCTCGTGTATTTGATGTGCTTTGTTTGATTACGTTTTTTTTGCAGTTTTTTGTTTTTTTTTAGTTTATGTTGTTTTATTTTATTTTTTGTTTCGTTATGTTTTGTTATGTTTTCTTGTCTTTTCAAATTTTGTTTGTGTTTTTCTGCTTTGATTTTTTCAAAATTTTTGTTCTGTTATGGGTTTTTGTTTTATTTGTGTTGTGTTTTCCTTTCATGTTGTTTTGCTATGTTGTGTGTTTTCTTTATTGTTTGTTTTTATGTTTTGTTGTTCTTTTGTGTTGTTTCGTTTTATTTTTGTTATTTTATATCTTTATTGTATTTTTGTTTGAATTATTTTTTGTATTGCTGTGTTTTATTTTTATTTATTTCTGATTTGTTTGTTTTTATTTTTTGTTCTCTTGTAATTTTGATATGCTTTGTTTGGTTATATTGTTGTGTTTTTTCTATGTTTTGTTTTATGTTATTTTATTTTTGTTTCGTTATGTGTTGTTTTGTTGCTTTTTTCTTTGTTGTTTGTTTTTCTGTTTTGTTCTTTTGTGTTGTTTCCTTTTGTTTTTGAAATTTGTTTTATATATTTCTATATTTTTTGCTGTTTTTTTTTAAATTTTAATTTTTATATTTGTTTTTAATTTTGTTGTTGTGTTTTGTTTTTACTTTATTATTGTTATGTTATTGTTTGTTTTTGTTTAACAATCCTTGGACACTGCTGCATTCCTGGTAGGCTGTAACAATCCTTGGATCCTACTGTATTCCTGGTAGGCCGTATCGATGCTTGGATACAGTTGAATTAGATCGTCTCGCTTCGAGGACTAAATATGCGCCCACAAATCTTCCTATCAGAAGCATGATTCTGACACAATACAAAACAAAAAGCGTAAAACAAAACAAAAACACAAAGAAGAAAATAAAATAAATACAAAACATACCAATAACAAAAGAAAATACAAACAAAACAAAATAGAAAGAAAACACAACATACAAAAACATAACAAATCAAAACACACACAAATCAAACAACAGAAAATAAACATCACAAAACAACAAAGTAAATACAAAACAAAACAAACGAAAAATCAACAAAAGTAAAATTAAAACAAACCATACCACTAACAAAACAAAAACAAGCATTCTTGTAGATATTTTTGTATTTGACCAGGAGTTTAAGAAGAGGATCGATCTAGATATCTATCCATCCATCTATCTGTTTTTGTCTCGTTTTTTTTTTTTTTTTTAAATTTCTTTTTGTTGTTTTGTATAGTTTTGTGTGGTGTTTGCTTTTTTAATGTTGTTTTATTTTGTTTGTTTAATTAAATTTGTGTTTTTGTTATGTTTTGTGTTTGTATGTGATTTGTTTTTATGTTTTCTTGTTTTTTTCTGTTGTTTAAAAGTTTGTTTGTGTTTTTCGCTTTGATTTTTTAATGTTTGTTCTGATTTGGGTTTATGTTGTTTTGTTTTCCTTTTGTTTTGCTATGTTATGTTTTGTTTCTTTCTTTGTTCTTTTCTGTTGTTCTTGTGTTGTTTCGTTATATTTTGGGTATTTCTTTAGTGTTGTTATTTTATATCTTTATAGTTGTTTTAATATTTTTTGTTAATTTATGTTGTTTTTGAATTTTCTTTATTATTGTTTTGTTTTATTATATTTTATTCTTTTTTTATGTGTTTTGCTGTGTTTTTATTTTTAATTTAGTTTTCTTGTCTGTTTTCCTTATCTTTTGTCGTTTATGTTGGTTTATTTTATTTTTGTTGCGTTATGTTTTGTTTTGTTTTTTCTTTGATGTTTGTTTTGCTCTGTTTTGTTGTTCTTTTGTGTTGTTTCGTTTTGTTTTTTGGTAATTTTAAACTTTGAAAAAAATATTTTTGTATTTTTATATTTTTTTTTAAATTTAATTTTTGTTATGTTATTATATGTTTGATTTAAAAAAAATTGTGTTTTGTTTTTTCTTTATTGTTTTGTTTTTGTATTATTGTATTTTTTATTTTGCTGTGTTTCGTTTTTTTCATTTCTTTGTTATGTTTTGTTCTCTCGTGTATTTGATGTGCTTTGTTTGATTACGTTTTGTTTGTTAAGTTTTGTTTTTTTTAGTTTATGTTGTTTTGTTTTCGTTGCGTTATGTTTTTTCAAATTTTGTTCGTGTTCTTCTGCTTTGATTTTTTCAATATTTTGTTCTGGGTTAGTTTTATTTTTGTTTTTACTTTCTTGTTGTTTTCTTTATTGTTTGTTTTTATGTTTTGTTGTTCTTTTGTGTTGTTTCGTTTTATTTTTGGTATTTTGTTATTTTATATCTTTCTTGTATTTTTGTTTTAATTATTTTTGTTATTTTATGTTTTGTTTTTGTATTATATTTTTTTGTTGTGTATTGCTGTGTTTTGTTTTCATTGTTTTTTTTTTATTTTTTGTTCTCTTGTAATTTTTTATGCTTTGTTTGGTTATATTGTTGTGTTTTTTCTATGTTTTGTTTTGTTAATTTTGTTGCGTTATGTGTTGTTTTGCTATGTGTTGTTTGTTTTTATGTTTTGTTCTTTTGTGTTGTTTCCTTTTGTTTTTGAATTTTTGTAAAAAGATTTTTATATTTTTTGCGGTTTTTTTTAAAATTTAAATTTTTGTTATTTTATGTTTGTTTTTAATTTTGTTGTTGTGTTTTTTCTTTATTATTGTTATGTTATTGTTTGTTTTACAATCCTTGGACACTGCTGCATTCCTGGTAGGCTGTAACAATCCTTGGATCCTACTGTATTCCTGGTAGGCCGTATGGATGCTTGGATACAGTTGAATTAGATCGTCTCGCTTCGAGGACTAAATATGCGCCCACAAATCTTCCTATCAGAACCATGATTCTGACACAATACAAAACAAAAAGCGTAAAACAAAACAAAAAATAACACAAACAAGAAAATAAAAACAAAACATACCAAAAACAAAAGAAAATACAAACAAAACAGCAACAAAATAGAAAGAAAACACAACATACAAAAATCAAACACAACAGAAAAAAACATCACAAAAACAACAAAGTACATATAAAACAAAACAAACGAAAAGTCAACGAAAAAAACCAACAAAAGTAAAATGAAAACAAACCATACCACAAACAAAAAAAAACAAGCATTCTTGTAGATATTTTTGTATTTGACCAGGAGTTTAAGAAGAGGATCTATCTAGCTATCTATCCATCTATCTGTTTTTGTTTCACTTTGTTCTGTTTTTTTAAATTTCTTTCTGTTCTTTTGTATAGTTTTTGCTTTTTTATGTTGTTTTTTGTTATGTTTTTTCGTTTGTTTAATTAAATTTGTGTTTTTGTATGTGTTTTGTTATTATGTTTTCTTGTTTTTTTCTGTTGTTTTAAATTTTGTTTGTGTTTTTCGCTTTGATTTTTTTAATATGTTTGTTCTGATTTGGGTTTATGTTGTTTTGTTTTGTTTTGTTTTCCTTTTGTTTTGCTATGTTATGTTATGTTTTGTTTCTTTCTTTGGTCTTTTCTGTTTTGTTGTTCTTGTGTGTTGTTTCATTATATTTTGGGTATTTCTTTAGTTTTGTAATTTTATATCTTTATAGTTTTTTTAATATAATTTTTTCTGTTAATTTGTTGTTTTTGAATTTTCTTTATTATTGTTTTGTTTTTGTATTATTATATTTTGTTCTTTTTTTTTGTTATGCTGTGTTTTGTTTGTTTTCATTTGTGTTTGTTTTTATTTTTATGTTTTGTTTTTATTTTGTTCTCTTGTATGTTTTTGTTTTTTCCCCTATCTTTTGTTCTTTTTTGGTTTATGTTGGTTTGTTTTATTTTTGTTGCGTTATGTTTTGTTTTTTTCTTTGATGTTTGTTTTGCTCAGTTTTGTTGTTCTTTTGTGTTGTTTTGTTTTTGGTAATTTTATACTTTAAAAAAAATATTCGTTGTATTTTTAAATTTTTGATTATCTTTTTTTAAATTTAATTTGTGTTGTTATTTTATGTTTGATTTTTTGAAATTTTTTTTTTTTTCTTTATTGTTTTGTTTTTGTATTATTGTATTTTGTTTTCTTGTGCTATGTTTTGATTTTTTCATTTCTTTTTTTATGTTTTGTTCTCTCGTGTATTTGATGTGCTTTGTTTGATTACGTTTTTTTTTGCAAAGTTTTGTTTTTTTCTTTTAGTTTATGTTGTTTTATTTTATTTTTTGTTTCGTTATGTTTTGTTTTTGTTATGTTTTCTTGTCTTTTCAAATTTTGTTTGTGTTTTTCTGCTTTTTTTCAAAATTTTTGGTCTGTTATGGGTTTTTGTTTTATTTTTGTTGTGTTTTCCTTTCTTGTTGTTTTGCTTTGTTGTGTGTTGTTGTTTTCTTTATTGTTTGTTTTTATGTTTTGTTGTTCTTTTGTGTTGTTTCGTTTTATTTTTGTTATTTTATATCTTTATTGTATTTTTGTTTTAATTATTTTTTGTATTGCTGTGTTTTATTTTTATTTATTTCTGATATGTTTATTTTATTTTTTGTTCTCTTGTAATTTTGATATGCTTTGTTTGGTTATATTGTTGTGTTTTTTCTATGTTTTGTTTTATGTTATTTTATTTTTGTTGCGTTATGTGTTGTTTTGTTGCTTTTTTCTTTGTTTTTCTGTTTTGTTCTTTTGTGTTGTTTCCTTTTGTTTTTGAATTATTTTTTTTATATTTCTATATTTTTTGCGGTTTTTTTTTAAATTTTAATTTTTATATTATTTTTTAATTTTGTTGTTTTGTTTTGTTTTTTCTTTATTATTGTTATGTTATTGTTTGTTTTTGTTTAACAATCCTTGGACACTGCTGCATTCCTGGTAGGCTGTAACAATCCTTGGATCCTACTGTATTCCTGGTAGGCCGTATCGATGCTTGGATACAGTTGAATTAGATCGTCTCGCTTCGAGGACTAAATATGCGCCCACAAATCTTCCTATCAGAAGCATGATTCTGACACAATACAAAACAAAAAGCGTAAAACAAAACAAAAACACAAAGAAGAAAATAAAATAAATACAAAACATACCAAAAACAAAAGAAAATACAAACAAAAGAAAATAGAAAGAAAACACAACATACAAAAACATAACAAATCAAAACACACACAAATCAAACAACAGAAAATAAACATCACAAAACAACAAAGTAAATACAAAACAAACGAAAAATCAACAAAAGTAAAATGAAAACAAACCATACCACTAACAAAACAAAAACAAGCATTCTTGTAGATATTTTTGTATTTGACCAGGAGTTTAAGAAGAGGATCTATCTAGCTATCTATCCATCCATCTATCTGTTTTTGTTTCGCATTGTTTTTTTTTTAAATTTCTTTCTGTTGTTTTGTATAGTTTTGTGTGGTGTTTGCTTTTTTAATGTTGTTTTATTTTGTTTGTTTAATTAAATTTGTGTTTTTGTTATGTTTTGTGTTTGTATGTGTTTTGTTTTTATGTTTTCTTGTTTTTTTCTATTGTTTAAAAGTTTGTTTGTGTTTTTCGCTTTGATTTTTTAATGTTTGTTCTGATTTGGGTTTATGTTGTTTTGTTTTCCTTTTGTTTTGCTATGTTATGTTTTGTTTCTTTCTTTGTTCTTTTCTGTTGTTCTTGTGTTGTTTCGTTATATTTTGGGTATTTCTTTAGTTTTGTTATTTTATATCTTTATAGTTGTTTTAATATTTTTTGTTAATTTATGTTGTTTCTGAATTTTCTTTATTATTGTTTTGTTTTATTATATTTTATTCTTTTTTTTTAGTTTTGCTGTGTTTTTATTTTTAATTTAGTTTTCTTGTATGTTTTCCTTATCTTTTGTGGTTTATGTTGGTTTATTTTATTTTTGTTGCGTTATGTTTTTTTTTTTCGTTGATGTTTGTTTTGCTCTGTTTTGTTGTTCTTTTGTGTTGTTTCGTTTTGTTTTTGGTAATTTTAAACTGTGAACAAAATATTTTTTGTATTTATATATTTTTTTAAAAGTTAATTTTTGTTATGTTATTATATGTTTGATTTTTAAAAAAAATTGTGTTTTGTTTTTTCTTTATTGTTTTGTTTTTTTTCTTTTGCAGTGTTTTGTTTTTTTCATTTCTTTTTTATGTTTTGTTCTCTCGTGTATTTGATGTGCTATGTTTGATTACGTTTTGTTTGTTAAGTTTTGTTTTTTTAGTTTATGTTGTTTTGTTTTCGTTGCGTTATGTTTTTTCAAATTTTGTTCGTGTTCTTCTGTTTTGATGTTTTCAAAATTTTTGTTGTGGGTTTGTTTTATTTTTGTTTTTCTTTCTTGTTGTTTTCTTTATTGTTTGTTTTTATGTTTTGTTGTTCTTTTGTGTTGTTTCATTTTATTTTGGTATTTTGTTATTTCATATCTTTCTTGTATTTTTGTTTTAATTTTTTTGTTATTTTATGTTTTGTTTTTGTATTATATTTTTTTTGTTGTGTATTGCTGTGTTTTGTTTTCATTGTTTTTTAAAATTTTTTGTTCTCTTGTAATTTTGATATGCTTTGTTTGGTTATATTGTTGTGTTTTTTCTATGTTTTGTTTTGTTATTTTTGTTGCGTTATGTGTTGTTTTTCTATGTGTTGTTTGTTTTTCTGTTTTGTTCTTTTGTGTTGTTTCCTTTTGTTTTTGAATTTTTGTAAAAAGATTTTTATATTTTTTGCGGTTTTTTTTAAAATTAAATTTTTGTTATTTTATGTTTGTTTTTAATTTTGTTGTTGTGTTTTGTTTTTTCTTTATTAATGTTATGTTATTGTTTGTTTTACAATCTTTGGACACTGCTGCATTCCTGGTAGGCTGTAACAATCCTTGGATCCTACTGTATTCCTGGTAGGCCGTATGGATGCTTGGATACAGTTGAATTAGATCGTATCGCTTCGAGGACTAAATATGCGCCCACAAATCTTCCTATCAGAACCATGATTCTGACACAATACAAAACAAAAAGCGTAAAACAAAACAAAAAATAACACAAACAAGAAAATAAAAACAAAACATACCAAAAACAAAAGAAAATACAAACAAAACAACAAAAAATAGAAAGAAAACACAACAGAAAAAAAACATCACAAAACATCACAAAAACAACAAAGTAAATATAAAACAAAACAAACGAAAAATCAACAAAAAAACAACAAAAGTAAAATGAAAACAAACCATACCACAAACAAAAAAAAACAAGCATTCTTGTAGATATTTTTGTATTTGACCAGGATAAACTCAGAAAGAATAAATAAAGAAGAGGATCTATCTAGCTATCTATCCATCTATCTGTTTTTGTTTCACTTTGTTCTGTTTTTTTAAATTTCTTTCTGTTGTTTTGAATAGTTTTTGCTTTTTTATGTTGTTTTTTTGTTTGTTTAATTAAATTTGTGTTTTTGTATGTGTTTTGTTTTTATGTTTTCTAGTTTTTTTTGTTTTAAATGTCGTTTGTGTTTTTCGATTTGATTTTTTTAATATGTTTGTTCTGATTTGGGTTTATGTTGTTTTGTTTTGCTTTGTTTTCTTTTCCTTTTGTTTTGCTATGTTATGTTATGTTTTGTTTCTTTCTTTGTTCTTTTCTGTTTTGTTGTTCTTGTGTGTTGTTTCATTATATTTTGGGTATTTCTTTAGTTTTGTTATTTTATATCTTTATAGTTTTTTTAATATAATTTTTTTTGTTAAATTGTTGTTTTTGAATTTTCTTTATTATTGTTTTGTTTTTGTATTATTATATTATGTTCTTTTTTTTGTTTTGCTGTGTTTTGTTTGTTTTCATTTTTGTTTGTTTTTATTTTTATGTTTTGTTTTTATTTTGTTCTCTTGTATGTTTTTGTTTTTCCCCCTATCTTTTGTTCTTTTTTGGTTTATGTTGGTTTGTTTTATTTTTGTTGCGTTAGGTTTTGTTTTTTTCTTTGATGTTTGTTTTGCTCAGTTTTGTTGTTCTTTTGTGTTGTTTTGTTTTTGGTAATTTTATACTTTAAAAAAATTATTTTTGTATTTTTATATTTTTGATTATCTTTTTTTAAATTTAATTTTTGTTATTTTATGTTTGATTTTAAAAAAAAAATTTTCTTTATTGTTTTGTTTTTGTATTATTGTATTTTGTTTTCTTGTGCTATGTTTTGATTTTTTCATTTCTTTTTTTATGTTTTGTTCTCTCGTGTATTTGATGTGCTTTGTTTGATTACGTTTTTTTTGCAAAGTTTTGTTTTTTTCTTGTAGTTTATGTTGTTTTATTTTATTTTTTGTTTCGTTATGTTTTGTTTTTGTTATGTTTTCTTGTCTTTTCAAATTTTGTTTGTTTTTTTCTGCTTTGATTTTTACAAAATTTTTGGTCTGTTATGGGTTTTTGTTTTATTTTTGTTGTGTTTTTCTTTCTTGTTATTTTGCTTTGTTGTGTGTTGTTGTTTTCTTTATTGTTTGTTTTGATGTTTTGTTGTTCTTTTGTGTTGTTTCGTTTTATTTTTGTTATTTTATATCTTTATTGTATTTTTGTTTTAATTATTTTTTGTATTGCTGTGTTTTATTATTTATTTCTGATTTGTTTTTATTTTTTGTTCTCTTGTAATTTTGATATGCTTTGTTTGGTTATATTGTTGTGTTTTTTCTATGTTTTGTTTTATGTTATTTTATTTTTGTTGCGTTATGTGTTGTTTTGTTGCTTTTTTCTTTGTTTTTCTGTTTTGTTCTTTTGTGTTGTTTCCTTTTGTTTTTGAAATTTTTTTTTTATATTTCTATATTTTTTGCGGTTTTCTTTTAAATTTTAATTTTTATATTTGTTTTTAATTTTGTTGTTGTGTTTTGTTTTTTCTTTATTATTGTTATGTTATTGTTTGTTTTTGTTTAACAATCCTTGGACACTGCTGCATTCCTGGTAGGATGTAACAATCCTTGGATCCTACTGTATTCCTGGTAGGCCGTATCGATGCTTGGATACAGTTGAATTAGATCGTCTCGCTTCGAGGACTAAATATGCGCCCACAAATCTTCCTATCAGAAGCATGATTCTGACACAATACAAAACAAAAAGCGTAAAACAAAACCACAAAGAAGAAAATAAAATAAATACAAAACATACCAAAAACAAAAGAAAATACAAACAAAACAACAAAAAATAGAAAGAAAACACAACAGAAAAAAACATCACAAAACATCACAAAAACAACAAAGTAAATATAAAACAAAACAAACGAAAAATCAACAAAAAAACAACAAAAGTAAAATGAAAACAAACCATACCACAAACAAAAAAAAACAAGCATTCTTGTAGATATTTTTGTATTTGACCAGGAGTTTAAGAAGAGGATCTATCTAGCTATCTATCCATCCATCTATCTGTTTTTGTTTCGCTTTGTTTTTTTTTGAAATTTCTTTCTGTTGTTTTGTATAGTTTTGTGTGGTGTTTGCTTTTTTTAATGTTGTTTTATTGTTTGTTTAATTAAATTTGTGTTTTTGTTATGTTTTGTGTTTTGTTTTTATGTTTTCTTGTTTTTTTCTGTTGTTTAAAAGTTTGTTTGTGTTTTTCGCTTTGATTTTTTAATGTTTGTTCTGATTTGGGTTTATGTTGTTTTGTTTTCCTTTTGTTTTGCTATGTTATGTTTTGTTTCTTTCTTTGTTCTTTTCTGTTGTTCTTGTGTTGTTTCGTTATTTTTTGGGTATTTCTTTAATTTTGTTATTTTATATCTTTATAGTTGTTTTAATATTTTTTGTTAATTTATGTTGTTTTTGAATTTTCTTTATTATTGTTTTGTTTTATTATATTGTATTCTTTTTTTTTGTTTTGCTGTGTTTTAATTTTTAATTTAGTTTTCTTGTATGTTTTCCTTATCTTTTGTGGTTTATGTTGGTTTATTTTATTTTTGTTGCGTTATGTTTTGTTGTTTTTTTTCTTTGATGTTTGTTTTGCTCTGATTTGTTGTTCTTTTGTGTTGTTTCGTTTTGTTTTTGGTAATTTTAAACTTTGAAAAAAATCTTTTTTGTATTTTTATATGTTTAAAAAAATTTAATTTTTGTTATGTTATTATATGTTTGATTTAAAAAAAATTGTGTTTTGTTTTTTCTTTATTGTTTTGTTTTATTGTATTTTTTCTTTTGCTGTGTTTTGTTTTTTTCATTTCTTTTTTATGTTTTGTTCTCTCGTGTATTTGATGTGCTTTGTTTGATTACGTTTTGTTTGATTACGTTTTGTTTTTTTAGTTTATGTTGTTTTGTTTTCGTTGCGTTATGTTTTTTCAAATTTTGTTCGTGTTCTTCCGGTTTTTTTTTTTCAAAATTTTTGTTCTGGGTTTTTTTATTTTTGTTTTTCTTGTTGTTTTCTTTATTGTTTGCTTTTATGTTTTGTTGTTCTTTTGTGTTGTTTCGTTTTATTTTGGTATTTTGTTATTTTATATCTTTCTTTTATTATTGTTTTAATTATTTTTGTTATTTTATGTTTTGTTTTTGTATTATATTTTTTTTGTGTATTGCTGCGTTTTGTTTTCATTGTTTTTTTTTTATTTTTTGTTCTCTTGTAATTTTGATATGCTTTGTTTGGTTATATTGTGTTTTTTCTATGTTTTGTTTTGTTATTTTTGTTCCGTTATGTGTTGTTTTGCTATGTGTTGTTGGTTTTTCTTTTTTTAGTTCTTTTGTGTTGTTTCCTTTTGTTTTTGAATTTTTTTAAAAAGATTTTTATATTTTTTTGCGGTTTTTTTAAAATTTAAATTTGTGTTATTTTATGTTTGTTTTTAATTTTGTTGTTGTGTTTTTTCTTTATTATTGTTATGTTATTGTTTGTTTTACAATCCTTGGACACTGCTGCATTCCTGGTAGGCTGTAACAATCCTTGGATCCTACTGTATTCCTGGTAGGCCGTATGGATGCTTGGATACAGTTGAATTAGATCGTCTCGCTTCGAGGACTAAATATGCGCCCACAAATCTTCCTATCAGAACCATGATTCTGACACAATACAAAACAAAAAGCGTAAAACAAAACAAAAAATAACACAAACAAGAAAATAAAAACAAAACATACCAAAAACAAAAGAAATACAAACAAAACAACAACAAAATAGAAATAAAACACAACATACAAAAATCAAACACAACAGAAAAAAACATCACAAAAACAACAAAGTACATATAAAACAAAACAAACGAAAAATCAACACAAAAAAACAACAAAAGTAAAATGAAAACAAAACATACCACAAACAAAAAAAAACAAGCATTCCTGTAGATATTTTTGTATTTGACCAGGAGTTTAAGAAGAGGATCTATCTAGCTATCTATCCATCTGTTTTTGTTTCACTTTGTTTTGTTTTTTTAATTTCTTTCTGTTGTTTTGTATAGTTTTGTGTGGTGTTTGCTTTTTTAATGTTGTTTTATTGTTTGTTTAATTAAATTTGTGTTTTTGTTATGTTTTGTGTTTTGTTTTTATGTTTTCTTCTGTTGTTTAAAAGTTTGTTTGTGTTTTTCGCTTTGATTTTTTAATGTTTGTTCTGATTTGGGTTTATGTTGTTTTGTTTTCCTTTTGTTTTGCTATGTTATGTTTTGTTTCTTTCTTTGTTCTTTTCTGTTGTTCTTGTGTTGTTTCGTTATATTTTGGGTATTTCTTTAGTTTTGTTATTTTATATCTTTATAGTTGTTTTAATATTTTTTGTTAATTTATCTTGTTTTTGAATTTTCTTTATTATTGTTTTGTTTTATTATATTTTATTCTTTTTTTTTTGTTTTGCTGTGTTTTTATTTTTAATTTAGTTTTCTTGTATGTTTTCCTTATCTTTTGTGGTTTATGATGGTTTATTTTATTTTTGTTGCGTTATGTTTTGTTGTTTTTTTTCTTTGATGTTTGTTTTGCTCTGATTTGTTGTTCTTTTGTGTTGTTTCGTTTTGTTTTTGGTAATTTTAAACTTTGAAAAAAATATTTTTTTGTATGTTTATATTTTTTTTAAAATTTAATTTTTGTTATGTTATATTTTTGATTTAAAAAAAAAATTGTGTTTTGTTTTTTCTTTATTGTTTTGTTTTATTGTATTTTTTCTTTTGCTGTGTTTTGTTTTTTTCATTTCTTTTTTATGTTTTGTTCTCTCGTGTATTTGATGTGCTTTGTTTGATTACGTTTTGTTTGATTACGTTTTGTTTTTTTAGTTTATGTTGTTTTGTTTTCGTTGCGTTATGTTTTTTTCAAAATTTGTTCGTGTTCTTCTGCTTTGATTTTTTTCAAAATTTTTGTTCTGGGTTTGTTTTATTTTTGTTTTTCTCTCTTGTTGTTTTCTTTTATGTTTTGTTGTTCTTTTGTGTTGTTTCGTTTTATTTTGGTATTTTGTTATTTTATATCTTTCTTGTATTTTTGTTTTAATTATTTTTGTTATTTTATGTTTTGTTTTTGTATTATATTTTTTTGTGTGTATTGCTGTGTTTTGTTTTCATTGTTTTTTTTTTATTTTTTGTTCTCTTGTAATTTTGATATGCTTTGTTTGGTTATATTGTTGTGTTTTTTCTATGTTTTGTTTTGTTATTTTTGTTCCGTTATGTGTTGTTTTGCTATGTGTTGTTGTTTTTTCTATTTTTAGTTCTTTTGTGTTGTTTCCTTTTGTTTTTGAATTTTTTTAAAAAGATTTTTATATTTTTTTGCGGTATTTTTTAAATTTAAATTTTTGTTATTTTATGTTTGTTTTTAATTTTGTTGTTGTGTTTTTTCTTTATTATTGTTATGTTATTGTTTGTTTTACAATCCTTGGACACTGCTGCATTCCTGGTAGGCTGTAACAATCCTTGGATCCTACTGTATTCCTGGTAGGCTGTATGGATGCTTGGATACAGTTGAATTAGATCGTCTCGCTTCGAGGACTAAATATGCGCCCACAAATCTTCCTATCAGAACCATGATTCTGACACAATACAAAACAAAAAGCGTAAAACAAAACAAAAAATAACACAAACAAGAAAATAAAAACAAAACATACCAAAAACAAAAGAAATACAAACAAAACAACAACAAAATAGAAATAAAACACAACATACAAAAATCAAACACAACAGAAAAAAACATCACAAAAACAACAAAGTACATATAAAACAAAACAAACGAAAAATCAACACAAAAAAACAACAAAAGTAAAATGAAAACAAACCATACCACAAACAAAAAAAAACAAGCATTCCTGTAGATATTTTTGTATTTGACCAGGAGTTTAAGAAGAGGATCTATCTAGCTATCTATCCATCTGTTTTTGTTTCACTTTGTTTTGTTTTTTTAATTTCTTTCTGTTGTTTTGTATAGTTTTGTGTGGTGTTTGCTTTTTTAATGTTGTTTTATTGTTTGTTTAATTAAATTTGTGTTTTTGTTATGTTTTGTGTTTTGTTTTTATGTTTTCTTCTGTTGTTTAAAAGTTTGTTTGTGTTTTTCGCTTTGATTTTTTAATGTTTGTTCTGATTTGGGTTTATGTTGTTTTGTTTTCCTTTTGTTTTGCTATGTTATGTTTTGTTTCTTTCTTTGTTCTTTTCTGTTGTTTCGTTATATTTTGGGTATTTCTTTAGTTTTGTTATTTTATATCTTTATAGTTGTTTTAATATGTTTTGTTAATTTATCTTGTTTTTGAATTTTCTTTATTATTGTTTTGATTTATTATATTTTATTCTTTTTTTTTGTTTTGCTGTGTTTTTATTTTTAATTTAGTTTTCTTGTATGTTTTCCTTATCTTTTGTGGTTTATTTTATTTTTGTTGCGTTATGTTTTGTTGTTTTTTTTCTTTGATGTTTGTTTTGCTCTGATTTGTTGTTCTTTTGTGTTGTTTCGTTTTGTTTTTGGTAATTTTAAACTGTGAAAAAAATATTTTTTGTATTTTTATTTTGTTTTTTAAAATTTAATTTTTGTTATGTTATTATATGTTTGATTTAAAAAAAAAGTTGTGTTTTGTTTTTTCTTTATTGTTTTGTTTTATTGTATTTTTTCTTTTGCTGTGTTTTGATTTTTTCATTTCTTTTTTATGTTTTGTTCTCTCGTGTATTTGATGTGCTTTGTTTGATTACGTTTTGTTTGATTACGTTTTGTTTTTTTAGTTTATGTTGTTTTGTTTTCGTTGCGTTATGTTTTTTCAAAATTTGTTCGTGTTCTTCTGCTTTGATTTTTTTCAAAATTTTTGTTCTGGGTTTGTTTTATTTTTGTTTTTCTCTCTTGTTGTTTTCTTTTATGTTTTGTTGTTCTTTTGTGTTGTTTCGTTTTATTTTGGTATTTTGTTATTTTATATCTTTCTTGTATTTTTGTTTTAATTATTTTTGTTATTTTATGTTTTGTTTTTGTATTATATTTTTTTGTGTGTATTGCTTATTTTTGTTTTCATTGTTTTTTTTTTATTTTTTGTTCTCTTGTAATTTTGATATGCTTTGTTTGGTTATATTGTTGTGTTTTTTCTATGTTTTGTTTTGTTATTTTTGTTCCGTTATGTGTTGTTTTGCTATGTGTTGTTGTTTTTTCTATTTTTAGTTCTTTTGTGTTGTTTCCTTTTGTTTTTGAATTTTTTTAAAAAGATTTTTATATTTTTTTGCGGTATTTTTTAAATTTAAATTTTTGTTATTTTATGTTTGTTTTTAATTTTGTTGTTGTGTTTTTTCTTTATTATTGTTATGTTATTGTTTGTTTTACAATCCTTGGACACTGCTGCATTCCTGGTAGGCTGTAACAATCCTTGGATCCTACTGTATTCCTGGTAGGCTGTATGGATGCTTGGATACAGTTGAATTAGATCGTCTCGCTTTGAGGACTAAATATGCGCCCACAAATCTTCCTATCAGAACCATGATTCTGACACAATACAAAACAAAAAGCGTAAAACAAAACAAAAAATAACACAAACAAGAAAATAAAAACAAAACATACCAAAAACAAAAGAAATACAAACAAAACAACAACAAAATAGAAATAAAACACAACATGCAAAAATCAAACACAACAGAAAAAAACATCACAAAAACAACAAAGTACATATAAAACAAAACAAACGAAAAATCAACACAAAAAAACAACAAAAGTAAAATGAAAACAAAACATACCACAAACAAAAAAAAACAAGCATTCCTGTAGATATTTTTGTATTTGACCAGGAGTTTAAGAAGAGGATCTATCTAGCTATCTATCCATCTGTTTTTGTTTCACTTTGTTCTGTTTTTTTAAATTTCTTTCTGTTGTTTTGTATAGTTTTTGCTTTTTTTATGTTGTTTTTTGTTTGTTTAATTAAATTTGTGTTTTTGTATGTGTTTTGTTTTTATGTTTTCTAGTTTTTTTTCTGTTTTAAATTTTGTTTGTGTTTTTCGCTTTGATTTTTTTAATATGTTTGTTCTGATTTGGGTTTATGTTGTTTTGTTTTGTTATGTTACTTTCTTTCTTCTTTTCTGTTTTGTTGTTCTTGTGTGTTGTTTCATTATATTTTGGGTATTTCTTTAGTTTTGTTATTTTATATCTTTATAGTTTTTTTAAATATAATTTTGTTTGTTAATTTGTTGTTTTTAAATTTTCTTTATTATTGTTTTGTTTTTGTATTATTATATTTTGTTCTTTTTTTTGTTTTGCAGTGTTTTGTTTGTTTTCATTTTTGTTTGTTTTTATTTTTATGTTTTGTTTTTATTTTGTTCTCTTGTATGTTTTGTTTTTTCTCCTATCTTTTGTTATTTTTTGGTTTATGTTGGTTTGTTTTATTTTTGTTGCGATATGTTTTTTTTTCTTTGATGTTTGTTTTGCTCAGTTTTGTTGTTCTTTTGTGTTGTTTTGTTTTTGGTAATTTTATACTTTAAAAAAAATATTTTTTGTATTTTTATATTTTTGATTATCTTTTTTTAAATTTAATTTTTGTTATTTTATGTTTGATTTTTTTTAAATTTTTTTTTTTTTCTTTATTGTTTGGTTTTTGTATTTTGTTTTCTTGTGCTGTGTTTTGATTTTTTCATTTCTTTTTTTATGTTTTGTTCTCTCGTGTATTTGAGGTGCTTTGTTTGATTACGTTTTTTTGCAAAGTTTTGTTTTTTTCTTTTAGTTTATGTTGTTTTCTTTTATTTTTTGTTTCGTTATGTTTTGTTTTTGTTATGTTTTCTTGTCTTTTCAAATTTTGTTTGTGTTTTTCTGCTTTGATTTTTTCAAAATTTTTGGTCTGTTATGGGTTTTTGTTTTATTTTTGTTGTGTTTTCCTTTCTTGTGTTATGTTGTTTTCTTTATTGTTTGTTTTTATGTTTTGTTGTTCTTTTGTGTTGTTTCGTTTTATTTTTGTTATTTTATATCTTTATTGTATTTATGTTTTAATTATTTTTTGTATTGCTGTGTTTTATTTTTATTTATTTCTGATTTGTTTGTTTTTTTGTTCTCTTGTAATTTTGATATGCTTTGTTTGGATATATTGTTGTGTTTTTTCTATGTTTTGTTTTATGTTATGTTATTTTTGTTGCTGTTTTCTTTGTTTTTCTGTTTTGTTCTTTTGTGTTGTTTCCTTTTGTTTTTGAATTTTTTTTTTATATTTCTATATTTTTTGAGGTTTTTTTTTAAATTTTAATTTTTATATTATTTTTTAATTTTGTTGTTGTGTTTTGTTTTTTTCTTTATTATTGTTATGTTATTGTTTGTTTTTGTTTAACAATCCTTGGACACTGCTGCATTCCTGGTAGGCTGTAACAATCCTTGGATCCTACTGTATTCCTGGTAGGCCGTATGGATGCTTGGATACAGTTGAATTAGATCGTCTCGCTTCGAGGACTAAATATGCGCCCACAAATCTTCCTATCAGAACCATGATTCTGACACAATACAAAACAAAAAGCGTAAAACAAAACAAAAAATAACACAAACAAGAAAATAAAAACAAAACATACCAAAAACAAAAGAAATACAAACAAAACAACAACAAAATAGAAAGAAAACACAACATACAAAAATCAAACACAACAGAAAAAACATCACAAAAACAACAAAGTACATATAAAACAAAACAAACGAAAAATCAACGAAAAAAACCAACAAAAGTAAAATGAAAACAAACCATACCACAAACAAAAAAAAAACAAGCATTCTTGTAGATATTTTTGTATTTGACCAGGAGTTTAAGAAGAGGATCTATCTAGCTATCTATCCATCTATCTGTTTTTGTTTCACTTTGTTCTGTTTTTTTAAATTTCTTTCTGTTGTTTTGTATAGTTTTTGCTTTTTTTATGTTGTTTTTTGTTTGTTTAATTAAATTTGTGTTTTTGTATGTGTTTTGTTTTTATGTTTTCTAGTTTTTTTTTCTGTTTTAAATTTTGTTTGTGTTTTTCGCTTTGATTTTTTTAATATGTTTGTTCTGATTTGGGTTTATGTTGTTTTGTTTTGTTATGTTACTTTCTTTCTTCTTTTCTGTTTTGTTGTTCTTGTGTGTTGTTTCATTATATTTTGAGTATTTCTTTAGTTTTGTTATTTTATATCTTTATAGTTTTTTTTAATATAATTTTGTTTGTTAATTTGTTGTTTTTGAATTTTCTTTATTATTGTTTTGTTTTTGTATTATTATATTTTGTTCTTTTTTTTGTTTTGCAGTGTTTTGTTTGTTTTCATTTTTGTTTGTTTTTATTTTTATGTTTTGTTTTTATTTTGTTCTCTTGTATGTTTTGTTTTTTCTCCTATCTTTTGTTATTTTTTGGTTTATGTTGGTTTGTTTTATTTTTGTTGCAATATGTTTTGTTTTTTTCTTTGATGTTTGTTTTGCTCAGTTTTGTTGTTCTTTTGTGTTGTTTTGTTTTTGGTAATTTTATACTTTAAAAAAAATATTTTTTGTATTTTTATATTTTTGATTATCTTTTTTTAAATTTAGTTTTTGTTATTTTATGTTTGATTTTTTTTTAAATTTTTTCTTTTTTTTTCTTTATTGTTTTGTTTTTGTATTTTGTTTTCTTGTGCTGTGTTTTGATTTTTTCATTTCATTTTTAATGTTTTGTTCTCTCGTGTATTTGATGTGCTTTGTTTGATTACGTTTTTTTGCAAAGTTTTGTTTTTTTCTTTTAGTTTATGTTGTTTTATTTTATTTTTTGTTTCGTTATGTTTTGTTTTTGTTATGTTTTCTTGTCTTTTCAAATTTTGTTTGTGTTTTTCTGCTTTGATTTTTTCAAAAATTTTGGTCTGTTATGGGTTTTTGTTTTATTTTTGTTGTGTTTTCCTTTCTTGTGTTATGTTGTTTTCTTTATTGTTTGTTTTTATGTTTTGTTGTTCTTTTGTGTTGTTTCGTTTTATTTTTGTTATTTTATATCTTTATTGTATTTATGTTTTAATTATTTTTTGTATTGCTGTGTTTTATTTTTATTTATTTCTGATTTGTTTGTTTTTTTGTTCTCTTGTAATTTTGATATGCTTTGTTTGGATATATTGTTGTGTTTTTTCTATGTTTTGTTTTATGTTATTTTTGTTGCTGTTTTCTTTGTTTTTCTGTTTTGTTCTTTTGTGTTGTTTCCTTTTGTTTTTGAATTTTTTTTTATATTTCTATATTTTTTGCGGTTTTTTTTTAAATTTTAATTTTTATATTATTTTTAAATTTTGTTGTTGTGTTTTGTTTTTTCTTTATTATTGTTATGTTATTGTTTGTTTTTGTTTAACAATCCTTGGACACTGCTGCATTCCTGGTAGGCTGTAACAATCCTTGGATCCTACTGTATTCCTGGTAGGCCGTATGGATGCTTGGATACAGTTGAATTAGATCGTCTCGCTTCGAGGACTAAATATGCGCCCACAAATCTTCCTATCAGAACCATGATTCTGACACAATACAAAACAAAAAGCGTAAAACAAAACAAAAAATAACACAAGCAAGAAAATAAAAACAAAACATACCAAAAACAAAAGAAATACAAACAAAACAACAACAAAATAGAAAGAAAACACAACATACAAAAATCAAACACAACAGAAAAAACATCACAAAAACAACAAAGTACATATAAAACAAAACAAACGAAAAGTCAACGAAAAAAACCAACAAAAGTAAAATGAAAACAAACCATACCACAAACAAAAAAAAACAAGCATTCTTGTAGATATTTTTGTATTTGACCAGGAGTTTAAGAAGAGGATCTATCTAGCTATCTATCCATCTATCTGTTTTTGTTTCACTTTGTTCTGTTTTTTTAAATTTCTTTCTGTTGTTTTGTATAGTTTTTGCTTTTTTTATGTTGTTTTTTGTTTGTTTAATTAAATTTGTGTTTTTGTATGTGTTTTGTTTTTATGTTTTCTAGTTTTTTTTCTGTTTTAAATTTTGTTTGTGTTTTTCGCTTTGATTTTTTTAATATGTTTGTTCTGATTTGGGTTTATGTTGTTTTGTTTTGTTACTTTCTTTCTTCTTTTCTGTTGTGTTGTTCTTGTGTGTTGTTTCATTATATTTTGGGTATTTCTTTAGTTTTGTTATTTTATATCTTTATAGTTTTTTTTAATATAATTTTGTTTGTTAATTTGTTGTTTTTGAATTTTCTTTATTATTGTTTTGTTTTTGTATTATTATATTTTGTTCTTTTTTTTTTTTTGCAGTGTTTTCATATTTGTTTGTTTTTATTTTTATGTTTTGTTTTTATTTTGTTCTCTTGTATGTTTTTGTTTTTTCCCCTATCTTTTGTTATTTTTTGGTTTATGTTGGTTTGTTTTATTTTTGTTGCGATATGTTTTGTTTTTTTCTTTGATGTTTGTTTTGCTCAGTTTTGTTGTTCTTTTGTGTTGTTTTGTTTTTGGTAATTTTATACTTTAAAAAAAATATTTTTTGTATTTTTATATTTTTGATTATCTTTTTTTAAATTTAATTTTTGTTGTTATTTTATGTTTGATTTTTTTTTAAATTTTTGGTTTTTTTTCTTTATTGTTTTGTTTTTGTATTTTGTTTTCTTGTGCTGTGTTTTGATTTTTTCATTTCTTTTTTTATGTTTTGTTCTCTCGTGTATTTGATGTGCTTTGTTTGATTACGTTTTTTTGCAAAGTTTTGTTTTTTTCTTTTAGTTTATGTTGTTTTATTTTATTTTTTGTTTCGTTATGTTTTGTTTTTGTTATGTTTTCTTGTCTTTTCAAATTTTGTTTGTGTTTTTCTGCTTTGATTTTTTCAAAATTTTTGGTCTGTTATGGGTTTTTGTTTTATTTTTGTTGTGTTTTCCTTTCTTGTGTTATGTTGTTTTCTTTATTGTTTGTTTTTATGTTTTGTTGTTCTTTTGTGTTGTTTCGTTTTATTTTTGTTATTTTATATCTTTATTGTATTTATGTTTTAATTATTTTTTGTATTGCTGTGTTTTATTTTTATTTATTTCTGATTTGTTTGTTTTTTTGTTCTCTTGTAATTTTGATATGCTTTGTTTGGATATATTGTTGTTTTTTCTATGTTTTGTTTTATGTTATTTTTGTTGCTGTTTTCTTTGTTTTTCTGTTTTGTTCTTTTGTGTTGTTTCCTTTTGTTTTTGATTTTTTTTTTTATATTTCTATATTTTTTGCGGTTTTTTTTTAAATTTTAATTTTTATATTATTTTTTAATTTTGTTGTTGTGTTTTGTTTTTTCTTTATTATTGTTATGTTATTGTTTGTTTTTGTTTAACAATCCTTGGACACTGCTGCATTCCTGGTAGGCTGTAACAATCCTTGGATCCTACTGTATTCCTGGTAGGCCGTATGGATGCTTGGATACAGTTGAATTAGATCGTCTCGCTTCGAGGACTAAATATGCGCCCACAAATCTTCCTATCAGAACCATGATTCTGACACAATACAAAACAAAAAGCGTAAAACAAAACAAAAAATAACACAAACAAGAAAATAAAAACAAAACATACCAAAAACAAAAGAAATACAAACAAAACAACAACAAAATAGAAAGAAAACACAACATACAAAAATCAAACACAACAGAAAAAACATCACAAAAACAACAAAGTACATATAAAACAAAACAAACGAAAAGTCAACGAAAAAAACCAACAAAAGTAAAATGAAAACAAACCATACCACAAACAAAAAAAAACAAGCATTCTTGTAGATATTTTTGTATTTGACCAGGAGTTTAAGAAGAGGATCTATCTAGCTATCTATCCATCTATCTGTTTTTGTTTCACTTTGTTCTGTTGTTTTGTATAGTTTTTGCTTTTTTTATGTTGTTTTTTGTTTGTTTAATTAAATTTGTGTTTTTGTATGTGTTTTGTTTTTATGTTTTCTAGTTTTTTTTCTGTTTTAAATTTTGTTTGTGTTTTTCGCTTTGATTTTTTTAATATGTTTGTTCTGATTTGGGTTTATGTTGTTTTGTTTTGTTATGTTACTTTCTTTCTTCTTTTCTGTTTTGTTGTTCTTGTGTGTTGTTTCATTATATTTTGGGTATTTCTTTAGTTTTGTTATTTTATATCTTTATAGTTTTTTTAAATATAATTTTGTTTGTTAATTTGTTGTTTTTGAATTTTCTTTATTATTGTTTTGTTTTTGTATTATTATATTTTGTTCTTTTTTTTGTTTTGCAGTGTTTTCATATTTGTTTGTTTTTATTTTTATGTTTTGTTTTTATTTTGTTCTCTTGTATGTTTTTGTTTTTTCCCCTATCTTTTGTTATTTTTTGGTTTATGTTGGTTTGTTTTATTTTTGTTGCGATATGTTTTGTTTTTTTCTTTGATGTTTGTTTTGCTAAGTTTTGTTGTTCTTTTGTGTTGTTTTGTTTTTGGTAATTTTATACTTTAAAAAAAATATTTTTTGTATTTTTATATTTTTGATTATCTTTTTTTAAATTTAATTTTTGTTGTTATTTTATGTTTGATTTTTTTTTAAATTTTTGGTTTTTTTTCTTTATTGTTTTGTTTTTGTATTTTGTTTTCTTGTGCTGTGTTTTGATTTTTTCATTTCTTTTTTTATGTTTTGTTCTCTCGTGTATTTGATGTGCTTTGTTTGATTACGTTTTTTTGCAAAGTTTTGTTTTTTTCTTTTAGTTTATGTTGTTTTATTTTATTTTTTGTTTCGTTATGTTTTGTTTTTGTTATGTTTTCTTGTCTTTTCAAATTTTGTTTGTGTTTTTCTGCTTTGATTTTTTCAAAAATTTTGGTCTGTTATGGGTTTTTGTTTTATTTTTGTTGTGTTTTCCTTTCTTGTGTTATGTTGTTTTCTTTATTGTTTGTTTTTATGTTTTGTTGTTCTTTTGTGTTGTTTCGTTTTATTTTTGTTATTTATATCTTTATTGTATTTATGTTTTAATTATTTTTTGTATTGCTGTGTTTTATTTTTATTTATTTCTGATTTGTTTGTTTTTTTGTTCTCTTGTAATTTTGATATGCTTTGTTTGGATATATTGTTGTGTTTTTTCTATGTTTTGTTTTATGTTATTTTTGTTGCTGTTTTCTTTGTTTTTCTGTTTTGTTCTTTTGTGTTGTTTCCTTTTGTTTTTGATTTTTTTTTTTATATTTCTATATTTTTTGCGGTTTTTTTTTAAATTTTAATTTTTATATTATTTTTTAATTTTGTTGTTGTGTTTTGTTTTTTCTTTATTATTGTTATGTTATTGTTTGTTTTTGTTTAACAATCCTTGGACACTGCTGCATTCCTGGTAGGCTGTAACAATCCTTGGATCCTACTGTATTCCTGGTAGGCCGTATGGATGCTTGGATACAGTTGAATTAGATCGTCTCGCTTCGAGGACTAAATATGCGCCCACAAATCTTCCTATCAGAACCATGATTCTGACACAATACAAAACAAAAAGCGTAAAACAAAACAAAAAATAACACAAACAAGAAAATAAAAACAAAACATACCAAAAACAAAAGAAATACAAACAAAACAACAACAAAATAGAAAGAAAACACAACATACAAAAATCAAACACAACAGAAAAAACATCACAAAAACAACAAAGTACATATAAAACAAAACAAACGAAAAGTCAACGAAAAAAACCAACAAAAGTAAAATGAAAACAAACCATACCACAAACAAAAAAAAACAAGCATTCTTGTAGATATTTTTGTATTTGACCAGGAGTTTAAGAAGAGGATCTATCTAGCTATCTATCCATCTATCTGTTTTTGTTTCACTTTGTTCTGTTGTTTTGTATAGTTTTTGCTTTTTTTATGTTGTTTTTTGTTTGTTTAATTAAATTTGTGTTTTTGTATGTGTTTTGTTTTTATGTTTTCTAGTTTTTTTTCTGTTTTAAATTTTGTTTGTGTTTTTCGCTTTGATTTTTTTAATATGTTTGTTCTGATTTGGGTTTATGTTGTTTTGTTTTGTTATGTTACTTTCTTTCTTCTTTTCTGTTTTGTTGTTCTTGTGTGTTGTTTCATTATATTTTGGGTATTTCTTTAGTTTTGTTATTTTATATCTTTATAGTTTTTTTAAATATAATTTTGTTTGTTAATTTGTTGTTTTTGAATTTTCTTTATTATTGTTTTGTTTTTGTATTATTATATTTTGTTCTTTTTTTTGTTTTGCAGTGTTTTCATATTTGTTTGTTTTTATTTTTATGTTTTGTTTTTATTTTGTTCTCTTGTATGTTTTTGTTTTTTCCCCTATCTTTTGTTATTTTTTGGTTTATGTTGGTTTGTTTTATTTTTGTTGCGATATGTTTTGTTTTTTTCTTTGATGTTTGTTTTGCTAAGTTTTGTTGTTCTTTTGTGTTGTTTTGTTTTTGGTAATTTTATACTTTAAAAAAAATATTTTTTGTATTTTTATATTTTTGATTATCTTTTTTTAAATTTAATTTTTGTTGTTATTTTATGTTTGATTTTTTTTTAAATTTTTGGTTTTTTTTCTTTATTGTTTTGTTTTTGTATTTTGTTTTCTTGTGCTGTGTTTTGATTTTTTCATTTCTTTTTTTATGTTTTGTTCTCTCGTGTATTTGATGTGCTTTGTTTGATTACGTTTTTTTGCAAAGTTTTGTTTTTTTCTTTTAGTTTATGTTGTTTTATTTTATTTTTTGTTTCGTTATGTTTTGTTTTTGTTATGTTTTCTTGTCTTTTCAAATTTTGTTTGTGTTTTTCTGCTTTGATTTTTTCAAAAATTTTGGTCTGTTATGGGTTTTTGTTTTATTTTTGTTGTGTTTTCCTTTCTTGTGTTATGTTGTTTTCTTTATTGTTTGTTTTTATGTTTTGTTGTTCTTTTGTGTTGTTTCGTTTTATTTTTGTTATTTATATCTTTATTGTATTTATGTTTTAATTATTTTTTGTATTGCTGTGTTTTATTTTTATTTATTTCTGATTTGTTTGTTTTTTTGTTCTCTTGTAATTTTGATATGCTTTGTTTGGATATATTGTTGTGTTTTTTCTATGTTTTGTTTTATGTTATTTTTGTTGCTGTTTTCTTTGTTTTTCTGTTTTGTTCTTTTGTGTTGTTTCCTTTTGTTTTTGAATTTTTTTTTATATTTCTATATTTTTTGCGGTTTTTTTTTAAATTTTAATTTTTATATTATTTTTTAATTTTGTTGTTGTGTTTTTTCTTTATTATTGTTATGTTATTGTTTGTTTTTGTTTAACAATCCTTGGACACTGCTGCATTCCTGGTAGGCTGTAACAATCCTTGGATCCTACTGTATTCCTGGTAGGCCGTATGGATACTTGGATACAGTTGAATTAGATCGTCTCGCTTCGAGGACTAAATATGCGCCCACAAATCTTCCTATCAGAACCATGATTCTGACACAATACAAAACAAAAAGCGTAAAACAAAACAAAAAATAACACAAACAAGAAAATAAAAACAAAACATACCAAAAACAAAAGAAATACAAACAAAACAACAACAAAATAGAAAGAAAACACAACATACAAAAATCAAACACAACAGAAAAAACATCACAAAAACAACAAAGTACATATAAAACAAAACAAACGAAAAGTCAACGAAAAAAACCAACAAAAGTAAAATGAAAACAAACCATACCACAAACAAAAAAAAACAAGCATTCTTGTAGATATTTTTGTATTTGACCAGGAGTTTAAGAAGAGGATCTATCTAGCTATCTATCCATCTATCTGTTTTTGTTTCACTTTGTTCTGTTTTTTTAAATTTCTTTCTGTTGTTTTGTATAGTTTTTGCTTTTTTTATGTTGTTTTTTGTTTGTTTAATTAAATTTGTGTTTTTGTATGTGTTTTGTTTTTATGTTTTCTAGTTTTTTTTCTGTTTTAAATTTTGTTTGTGTTTTTCGCTTTGATTTTTTTAATATGTTTGTTCTGATTTGGGTTTATGTTGTTTTGTTTTGTTACTTTCTTTCTTCTTTTCTGTTGTGTTGTTCTTGTGTGTTGTTTCATTATATTTTGGGTATTTCTTTAGTTTTGTTATTTTATATCTTTATAGTTTTTTTTAATATAATTTTGTTTGTTAATTTGTTGTTTTTGAATTTTCTTTATTATTGTTTTGTTTTTGTATTATTATATTTTGTTATTTTTTTTTTTTTGCAGTGTTTTCATATTTGTTTGTTTTTATTTTTATGTTTTGTTTTTATTTTGTTCTCTTGTATGTTTTTGTTTTTTCCCCTATCTTTTGTTATTTTTTGGTTTATGTTGGTTTGTTTTATTTTTGTTGCGATATGTTTTGTTTTTTTCTTTGATGTTTGTTTTGCTCAGTTTTGTTGTTCTTTTGTGTTGTTTTGTTTTTGGTAATTTTATACTTTAAAAAAAATATTTTTTGTATTTTTATATTTTTGATTATCTTTTTTTAAATTTAATTTTTGTTGTTATTTTATGTTTGATTTTTTTTTAAATTTTTGGTTTTTTTTCTTTATTGTTTTGTTTTTGTATTTTGTTTTCTTGTGCTGTGTTTTGATTTTTTCATTTCTTTTTTTATGTTTTGTTCTCTCGTGTATTTGATGTGCTTTGTTTGATTACGTTTTTTTGCAAAGTTTTGTTTTTTTCTTTTAGTTTATGTTGTTTTATTTTATTTTTTGTTTCGTTATGTTTTGTTTTTGTTATGTTTTCTTGTCTTTTCAAATTTTGTTTGTGTTTTTCTGCTTTGATTTTTTCAAAATTTTTGGTCTGTTATGGGTTTTTGTTTTATTTTTGTTGTGTTTTCCTTTCTTGTGTTATGTTGTTTTCTTTATTGTTTGTTTTTATGTTTTGTTGTTCTTTTGTGTTGTTTCGTTTTATTTTTGTTATTTTATATCTTTATTGTATTTATGTTTTAATTATTTTTTGTATTGCTGTGTTTTATTTTTATTTATTTCTGATTTGTTTGTTTTTTTGTTCTCTTGTAATTTTGATATGCTTTGTTTGGATATATTGTTGTTTTTTCTATGTTTTGTTTTATGTTATTTTTGTTGCTGTTTTCTTTGTTTTTCTGTTTTGTTCTTTTGTGTTGTTTCCTTTTGTTTTTGATTTTTTTTTTTATATTTCTATATTTTTTGCGGTTTTTTTTTAAATTTTAATTTTTATATTATTTTTTAATTTTGTTGTTGTGTTTTGTTTTTTCTTTATTATTGTTATGTTATTGTTTGTTTTTGTTTAACAATCCTTGGACACTGCTGCATTCCTGGTAGGCTGTAACAATCCTTGGATCCTACTGTATTCCTGGTAGGCCGTATGGATGCTTGGATACAGTTGAATTAGATCGTCTCGCTTCGAGGACTAAATATGCGCCCACAAATCTTCCTATCAGAACCATGATTCTGACACAATACAAAACAAAAAGCGTAAAACAAAACAAAAAATAACACAAACAAGAAAATAAAAACAAAACATACCAAAAACAAAAGAAATACAAACAAAACAACAACAAAATAGAAAGAAAACACAACATACAAAAATCAAACACAACAGAAAAAACATCACAAAAACAACAAAGTACATATAAAACAAAACAAACGAAAAGTCAACGAAAAAAACCAACAAAAGTAAAATGAAAACAAACCATACCACAAACAAAAAAAAACAAGCATTCTTGTAGATATTTTTGTATTTGACCAGGAGTTTAAGAAGAGGATCTATCTAGCTATCTATCCATCTATCTGTTTTTGTTTCACTTTGTTCTGTTTTTTTAAATTTCTTTCTGTTGTTTTGTATAGTTTTTGCTTTTTTTATGTTGTTTTTTGTTTGTTTAATTAAATTTGTGTTTTTGTATGTGTTTTGTTTTTATGTTTTCTAGTTTTTTTTCTGTTTTAAATTTTGTTTGTGTTTTTCGCTTTGATTTTTTTAATATGTTTGTTCTGATTTGGGTTTATGTTGTTTTGTTTTGTTATGTTACTTTCTTTCTTCTTTTCTGTTTTGTTGTTCTTGTGTGTTGTTTCATTATATTTTGGGTATTTCTTTAGTTTTGTTATTTTATATCTTTATAGTTATTTTAAATATAATTTTGTTTGTTAATTTGTTGTTTTTGAATTTTCTTTATTATTGTTTTGTTTTTGTATTATTATATTTTGTTCTTTTTTTTGTTTTGCAGTGTTTTCATATTTGTTTGTTTTTATTTTTATGTTTTGTTTTTATTTTGTTCTCTTGTATGTTTTTGTTTTTTCCCCTATCTTTTGTTATTTTTTGGTTTATGTTGGTTTGTTTTATTTTTGTTGCGATATGTTTTGTTTTTTTCTTTGATGTTTGTTTTGCTCAGTTTTGTTGTTCTTTTGTGTTGTTTTGTTTTTGGTAATTTTATACTTTAAAAAAAATATTTTTTGTATTTTTATATTTTTGATTATTTTTTTTAAATTTAATTTTTGTTGTTATTTTATGTTTGATTTTTTTTTAAATTTTTGGTTTTTTTTCTTTATTGTTTTGTTTTTGTATTTTGTTTTCTTGTGCTGTGTTTTGATTTTTTCATTTCTTTTTTTATGTTTTGTTCTCTCGTGTATTTGATGTGCTTTGTTTGATTACGTTTTTTTGCAAAGTTTTGTTTTTTTCTTTTAGTTTATGTTGTTTTATTTTATTTTTTGTTTCGTTATGTTTTGTTTTTGTTATGTTTTCTTGTCTTTTCAAATTTTGTTTGTGTTTTTCTGCTTTGATTTTTTCAAAAATTTTGGTCTGTTATGGGTTTTTGTTTTATTTTTGTTGTGTTTTCCTTTCTTGTGTTATGTTGTTTTCTTTATTGTTTGTTTTTATGTTTTGTTGTTCTTTTGTGTTGTTTCGTTTTATTTTTGTTATTTATATCTTTATTGTATTTATGTTTTAATTATTTTTTGTATTGCTGTGTTTTATTTTTATTTATTTCTGATTTGTTTGTTTTTTTGTTCTCTTGTAATTTTGATATGCTTTGTTTGGATATATTGTTGTGTTTTTTCTATGTTTTGTTTTATGTTATTTTTGTTGCTGTTTTCTTTGTTTTTCTGTTTTGTTCTTTTGTGTTGTTTCCTTTTGTTTTTGAATTTTTTTTTATATTTCTATATTTTTTGCGGTTTTTTTTTAAATTTTAATTTTTATATTATTTTTTAATTTTGTTGTTGTGTTTTTTCTTTATTATTGTTATGTTATTGTTTGTTTTTGTTTAACAATCCTTGGACACTGCTGCATTCCTGGTAGGCTGTAACAATCCTTGGATCCTACTGTATTCCTGGTAGGCCGTATGGATACTTGGATACAGTTGAATTAGATCGTCTCGCTTCGAGGACTAAATATGCGCCCACAAATCTTCCTATCAGAACCATGATTCTGACACAATACAAAACAAAAAGCGTAAAACAAAACAAAAAATAACACAAACAAGAAAATAAAAACAAAACATACCAAAAACAAAAGAAATACAAACAAAACAACAACAAAATAGAAAGAAAACACAACATACAAAAATCAAACACAACAGAAAAAACATCACAAAAACAACAAAGTACATATAAAACAAAACAAACGAAAAGTCAACGAAAAAAACCAACAAAAGTAAAATGAAAACAAACCATACCACAAACAAAAAAAAACAAGCATTCTTGTAGATATTTTTGTATTTGACCAGGAGTTTAAGAAGAGGATCTATCTAGCTATCTATCCATCTATCTGTTTTTGTTTCACTTTGTTCTGTTTTTTTAAATTCCTTTCTGATGTTTTGTATAGTTTTTGCTTTTTTTATGTTGTTTTTTGTTTGTTTAATTAAATTTGTGTTTTTGTATGTGTTTTGTTTTTATGTTTTCTAGTTTTTTTTCTGTTTTAAATTTTGTTTGTGTTTTTCGCTTTGATTTTTTTAATATGTTTGTTCTGATTTGGGTTTATGTTGTTTTGTTTTGTTACTTTCTTTCTTCTTTTCTGTTTTGTTGTTCTTGTGTGTTGTTTCATTATATTTTGGGTATTTCTTTAGTTTTGTTATTTTATATCTTTATAGTTTTTTTTAATATAATTTTGTTTGTTAATTTGTTGTTTTTGAATTTTCTTTATTATTGTTTTGTTTTTGTATTATTATATTTTGTTCTTTTTTTTGTTTTGCAGTGTTTTCATATTTGTTTGTTTTTATTTTTATGTTTTGTTTTTATTTTGTTCTCTTGTATGTTTTTGTTTTTTCCCCTATCTTTTGTTATTTTTTGGTTTATGTTGGTTTGTTTTATTTTTGTTGCGATATGTTTTGTTTTTTTCTTTGATGTTTGTTTTGCTCAGTTTTGTTGTTCTTTTGTGTTGTTTTGTTTTTGGTAATTTTATACTTTAAAAAAAATATTTTTTGTATTTTTATATTTTTGATTATCTTTTTTTAAATTTAATTTTTGTTATTTTATGTTTGATTTTTTTTTAAATTTTTGGTTTTTTTTCTTTATTGTTTTGTTTTTTGTTTTCTTGTGCTGTGTTTTGATTTTTTCATTTCTTTTTTTATGTTTTGTTCTCTCGTGTATTTGATGTGCTTTGTTTGATTACGTTTTTTTGCAAAGTTTTGTTTTTTTCTTTTAGTTTATGTTGTTTTATTTTATTTTTTGTTTCGTTATGTTTTGTTTTTGTTATGTTTTCTTGTCTTTTCAAATTTTGTTTGTGTTTTTCTGCTTTGATTTTTTCAAAATTTTTGGTCTGTTATGGGTTTTTGTTTTATTTTTGTTGTGTTTTCCTTTCTTGTGTTATGTTGTTTCTTTATTGTTTGTTTTTATGTTTTGTTGTTCTTTTGTGTTGTTTCGTTTTATTTTTGTTATTTTATATCTTTATTGTATTTATGTTTTAATTATTTTTTGTATTGCTGTTTTATTTTTATTTATTTCTGATTTGTTTGTTTTTTTGTTCTCTTGTAATTTTGATATGCTTTGGATATATTGTTGTGTTTTTTCTATGTTTTGTTTTATGTTATGTTATTTTCGTTGCTGTTTTCTTTGTTTTTCTGTTTTGTTCTTTTGTGTTGTTTCCTTTTGTTTTTGAATTTTTTTTTTATATTTCTATATTTTTTGCGGTTTTTTTTTAAATTTTAATTTGTATATTATTTTTTAATTTTGTTGTTGTGTTTTTTCTTTATTATTGTTATGTTATTGTTTGTTTTTGTTTAACAATCCTTGGACACTGCTGCATTCCTGGTAGGCTGTAACAATCCTTGGATCCTACTGTATTCCTGGTAGGCCGTATGGATACTTGGATACAGTTGAATTAGATCGTCTCGCTTCGAGGACTAAATATGCGCCCACAAATCTTCCTATCAGAACCATGATTCTGACACAATACAAATCAAAAAGCGTAAAACAAAACAAAAAATAACACAAACAAGAAAATAAAAACAAAACATACCAAAAACAAAAGAAATACAAACAAAACAACAACAAAATAGAAAGAAAACACAACATACAAAAATCAAACACAACAGAAAAAACATCACAAAAACAACAAAGTACATATAAAACAAAACAAACGAAAAATCAACGAAAAAAACCAACAAAAGTAAAATGAAAACAAACCATACCACAAACAAAAAAAAACAAGTATTCTTGTAGATATTTTTGTATTTGACCAGGAGTTTAAGAAGAGGATCTATCTAGCTATCTATCCATCTATCTGTTTTTGTTTCACTTTGTTCTGTTTTTATAAATTTCTTTCTGTTGTTTTGTATAGTTTTTGCTTTTTTATGTTGTATTTTGTTTGTTTAATTAAATTTGTGTTTTTGTATGTGTTTTGTTTTTATGTTTTCTAGTTTTTTTTCTGTTTTAAATTTTGTTTGTGTTTTTCGCTTTAATTTTTTTAATATGTTTGTTCTGATTTGGGTTTATGTTGTTTTGTTTTGTAACTTTCTTTCTTCTTTTCTGTTTTGTTGTTCTTGTGTGTTGTTTCATTATATTTTGGGTATTTCTTTAGTTTTGTTATTTTATATCTTTATAGTTATTTTAAATATAATTTTGTTTGTTAATTTGTTGTTTTTGAATTTTCTTTATTATTGTTTTGTTTTTGTATTATTATATTTTGTTCTTTTTTTTGTTTTGCAGTGTTTTGTTTGTTTTCATTTTTGTTTGTTTTTATTTTTATGTTTTGTTTTTATTTTGTTCTCTTGTATGTTTTGTTTTTTCTCCTATCTTTTGTTATTTTTTGGTTTATGTTGGTTTGTTTTATTTTTGTTGCGATATGTTTTGTTTTTTTCTTTGATGTTTGTTTTGCTCAGTTTTGTTGTTCTTTTGTGTTGTTTTGTTTTTGGTAATTTTATACTTTAAAAAAAATATTTTTTGTATTTTTATATTTTTGATTATCTTTTTTTAAATTTAATTTTTGTTGTTATTTTATGTTTGATTTTTTTTTAAATTTTTGGTTTTTTTTCTTTATTGTTTTGTTTTTGTATTTTGTTTTCTTGTGCTGTGTTTTGATTTTTTCATTTCTTTTTTTATGTTTTGTTCTCTCGTGTATTTGATGTGCTTTGTTTGATTACGTTTTTTTGCAAAGTTTTATTTTTTTCTTTTAGTTTATGTTGTTTTATTTTATTTTTTGTTTCGTTATGTTTTGTTTTTGTTATGTTTTCTTGTCTTTTCAAATTTTGTTTGTGTTTTTCTGCTTTGATTTTTTCAAAATTTTTGGTCTGTTATGGGTTTTTGTTTTATTTTTGTTGTGTTTTCCTTTCTTGTGTTATGTTGTTTTCTTTATTGTTTGTTTTTATGTTTTGTTGTTCTTTTGTGTTGTTTCGTTTTATTTTTGTTATTTTATATCTTTATTGTATTTATGTTTTAATTATTTTTTGTATTGCTGTTTTATTTTTATTTATTTCTGATTTGTTTGTTTTTTTGTTCTCTTGTAATTTTGATATGCTTTGGATATATTGTTGTGTTTTTTCTATGTTTTGTTTTATGTTATGTTATTTTCGTTGCTGTTTTCTTTGTTTTTCTGTTTTGTTCTTTTGTGTTGTTTCCTTTTGTTTTTGAATTTTTTTTTTATATTTCTATATTTTTTGCGGTTTTTTTTAAAATTTTAATTTGTATATTATTTTTTAATTTTGTTGTTGTGTTTTTTCTTTATTATTGTTATGTTATTGTTTGTTTTTGTTTAACAATCCTTGGACACTGCTGCATTCCTGGTAGGCTGTAACAATCCTTGTATCCTACTGTATTCCTGGTAGGCCGTATGGATACTTGGATACAGTTGAATTAGATCGTCTCGCTTCGAGGACTAAATATGCGCCCACAAATCTTCCTATCAGAACCATGATTCTGACACAATACAAAACAAAAAGCGTAAAACAAAACAAAAAATAACACAAACAAGAAAATAAAAACAAAACATACCAAAAACAAAAGAAATACAAACAAAACAACAACAAAATAGAAAGAAAACACAACATACAAAAATCAAACACAACAGAAAAAAACATCACAAAAACAACAAAGTACATATAAAACAAAACAAACGAAAAATCAACGAAAAAAACCAACAAAAGTAAAATGAAAACAAACCATACCACAAACAAAAAAAAACAAGTATTCTTGTAGATATTTTTGTATTTGACCAGGAGTTTAAGAAGAGGATCTATCTAGCTATCTATCCATCTATCTGTTTTTGTTTCACTTTGTTCTGTTTTTTGAAATTTCTTTCTGTTGTTTTGTATAGTTTTTGCTTTTTTATGTTGTATTTTGTTTGTTTAATTAAATTTGTGTTTTTGTATGTGTTTTGTTTTTATGTTTTCTAGTTTTTTTTCTGTTTTAAATTTTGTTTGTGTTTTTCGCTTTAATTTTTTTAATATGTTTGTTCTGATTTGGGTTTATGTTGTTTTGTTTTGTTACTTTCTTTCTTCTTTTCTGTTTTGTTGTTCTTGTGTGTTGTTTCATTATATTTTGGGTATTTCTTTAGTTTTGTTATTTTATATCTTTATAGTTATTTTAAATATAATTTTGTTTGTTAATTTGTTGTTTTTGAATTTTCTTTATTATTGTTTTGTTTTTGTATTATTATATTTTGTTCTTTTTTTTGTTTTGCAGTGTTTTCATATTTGTTTGTTTTTATTTTTATGTTTTGTTTTTATTTTGTTCTCTTGTATGTTTTTGTTTTTTCCCCTATCTTTTGTTATTTTTTGGTTTATGTTGGTTTGTTTTATTTTTGTTGCGATATGTTTTGTTTTTTTCTTTGATGTTTGTTTTGCTCAGTTTTGTTGTTCTTTTGTGTTGTTTTGTTTTTGGTAATTTTATACTTTAAAAAAAATATTTTTTGTATTTTTATATTTTTGATTATCTTTTTTTAAATTTAATTTTTGTTGTTATTTTATGTTTGATTTTTTTTTAAATTTTTGGTTTTTTTTCTTTATTGTTTTGTTTTTGTATTTTGTTTTCTTGTGCTGTGTTTTGATTTTTTCATTTCTTTTTTTATGTTTTGTTCTCTCGTGTATTTGATGTGCTTTGTTTGATTACGTTTTTTTGCAAAGTTTTGTTTTTTTCTTTTAGTTTATGTTGTTTTATTTTATTTTTTGTTTCGTTATGTTTTGTTTTTGTTATGTTTTCTTGTCTTTTCAAATTTTGTTTGTGTTTTTCTGCTTTGATTTTTTCAAAAATTTTGGTCTGTTATGGGTTTTTGTTTTATTTTTGTTGTGTTTTCCTTTCTTGTGTTATGTTGTTTTCTTTATTGTTTGTTTTTATGTTTTGTTGTTCTTTTGTGTTGTTTCGTTTTATTTTTGTTATTTATATCTTTATTGTATTTATGTTTTAATTATTTTTTGTATTGCTGTGTTTTATTTTTATTTATTTCTGATTTGTTTGTTTTTTTGTTCTCTTGTAATTTTGATATGCTTTGTTTGGATATATTGTTGTGTTTTTTCTATGTTTTGTTTTATGTTATTTTTGTTGCTGTTTTCTTTGTTTTTCTGTTTTGTTCTTTTGTGTTGTTTCCTTTTGTTTTTGAATTTTTTTTTATATTTCTATATTTTTTGCGGTTTTTTTTTAAATTTTAATTTTTATATTATTTTTTAATTTTGTTGTTGTGTTTTGTTTTTTCTTTATTATTGTTATGTTATTGTTTGTTTTTGTTTAACAATCCTTGGACACTGCTGCATTCCTGGTAGGCTGTAACAATCCTTGGATCCTACTGTATTCCTGGTAGGCCGTATGGATGCTTGGATACAGTTGAATTAGATCGTCTCGCTTCGAGGACTAAATATGCGCCCACAAATCTTCCTATCAGAACCATGATTCTGACACAATACAAAACAAAAAGCGTAAAACAAAACAAAAAATAACACAAACAAGAAAATAAAAACAAAACATACCAAAAACAAAAGAAATACAAACAAAACAACAACAAAATAGAAAGAAAACACAACATACAAAAATCAAACACAACAGAAAAAACATCACAAAAACAACAAAGTACATATAAAACAAAACAAACGAAAAGTCAACGAAAAAAACCAACAAAAAAAATGAAAACAAACCATACCACAAACAAAAAAAAACAAGCATTCTTGTAGATATTTTTGTATTTGACCAGGAGTTTAAGAAGAGGATCTATCTAGCTATCTATCCATCTATCTGTTTTTGTTTCACTTTGTTCTGTTTTTTTAAATTTCTTTCTGTTGTTTTGTATAGTTATTGCTTTTTTTATGTTGTTTTTTGTTTGTTTAATTAAATTTGTGTTTTTGTATGTGTTTTGTTTTTATGTTTTCTAGTTTTTTTTCTGTTTTAAATTTTGTTTGTGTTTTTCGCTTTGATTTTTTTAATATGTTTGTTCTGATTTGGGTTTATGTTGTTTTGTTACTTTCTTTCTTCTTTTCTGTTTTGTTGTTCTTGTGTGTTGTTTCATTATATTTTGGGTATTTCTTTAGTTTTGTTATTTTATATCTTTATAGTTTTTTTTAATATAATTTTGTTTGTTAATTTGTTGTTTTTGAATTTTCTTTATTATTGTTTTGTTTTTGTATTATTATATTTTGTTCTTTTTTTTGTTTTGCAGTGTTTTCATATTTGTTTGTTTTTATGTTTTGTTTTTATTTTGTTCTCTTGTATGTTTTTGTTTTTTCCCCTATCTTTTGTTATTTTTTGGTTTATGTTGGTTTGTTTTATTTTTGTTGTGATATGTTTTGTTTTTTTCTTTGATGTTTGTTTTGCTCAGTTTTGTTGTTCTTTTGTGTTGTTTTGTTTTTGGTAATTTTATACTTTAAAAAAAATATTTTTTGTATTTTTATATTTTTGATTATTTTTTTTAAATTTAATTTTTGTTGTTATTTTATGTTTGATTTTTTTTTAAATTTTTGGTTTTTTTTCTTTATTGTTTTGTTTTTGTATTTTGTTTTCTTGTGCTGTGTTTTGATTTTTTCATTTCTTTTTTTATGTTTTGTTCTCTCGTGTATTTGATGTGCTTTGTTTGATTACGTTTTTTTGCAAAGTTTTGTTTTTTTCTTTTAGTTTATGTTGTTTTATTTTATTTTTTGTTTCGTTATGTTTTGTTTTTGTTATGTTTTCTTGTCTTTTCAAATTTTGTTTGTGTTTTTCTGCTTTGATTTTTTCAAAAATTTTGGTCTGTTATGGGTTTTTGTTTTATTTTTGTTGTGTTTTCCTTTCTTGTGTTATGTTGTTTTCTTTATTGTTTGTTTTTATGTTTTGTTGTTCTTTTGTGTTGTTTCGTTTTATTTTTGTTATTTATATCTTTATTGTATTTATGTTTTAATTATTTTTTGTATTGCTGTGTTTTATTTTTATTTATTTCTGATTTGTTTGTTTTTTTGTTCTCTTGTAATTTTGATATGCTTTGTTTGGATATATTGTTGTGTTTTTTCTATGTTTTGTTTTATGTTATTTTTGTTGCTGTTTTCTTTGTTTTTCTGTTTTGTTCTTTTGTGTTGTTTCCTTTTGTTTTTGAATTTTTTTTTATATTTCTATATTTTTTGCGGTTTTTTTTTAAATTTTAATTTTTATATTATTTTTTAATTTTGTTGTTGTGTTTTTTCTTTATTATTGTTATGTTATTGTTTGTTTTTGTTTAACAATCCTTGGACACTGCTGCATTCCTGGTAGGCTGTAACAATCCTTGGATCCTACTGTATTCCTGGTAGGCCGTATGGATGCTTGGATACAGTTGAATTAGATCGTCTCGCTTCGAGGACTAAATATGCGCCCACAAATCTTCCTATCAGAACCATGATTCTGACACAATACAAAACAAAAAGCGTAAAACAAAACAAAAAATAACACAAACAAGAAAATAAAAACAAAACATACCAAAAACAAAAGAAATACAAACAAAACAACAACAAAATAGAAAGAAAACACAACATACAAAAATCAAACACAACAGAAAAAACATCACAAAAACAACAAAGTACATATAAAACAAAACAAACGAAAAGTCAACGAAAAAAACCAACAAAAGTAAAATGAAAACAAACCATACCACAAACAAAAAAAAACAAGCATTCTTGTAGATATTTTTGTATTTGACCAGGAGTTTAAGAAGAGGATCTATCTAGCTATCTATCCATCTATCTGTTTTTGTTTCACTTTGTTCTGTTTTTTTAAATTTCTTTCTGTTGTTTTGTATAGTTTTTGCTTTCTTTATGTTGTTTTTTGTTTGTTTAATTAAATTTGTGTTTTTGTATGTGTTTTGTTTTTATGTTTTCTAGTTTTTTTTCTGTTTTAAATTTTGTTTGTGTTTTTCGCTTTGATTTTTTTAATATGTTTGTTCTGATTTGGGTTTATGTTGTTTTGTTTTGTTACTTTCTTTCTTCTTTTCTGTTTTGTTGTTCTTGTGTGTTGTTTCATTATATTTTGGGTATTTCTTTAGTTTTGTTATTTTATATCTTTATAGTTTTTTTTAATATAATTTTGTTTGTTAATTTGTTGTTTTTGAATTTTCTTTATTATTGTTTTGTTTTTGTATTATTATATTTTGTTCTTTTTTTTGTTTTGCAGTGTTTTCATATTTGTTTGTTTTTATTTTTATGTTTTGTTTTTATTTTGTTCTCTTGTATGTTTTTGTTTTTTCCCCTATCTTTTGTTATTTTTTGGTTTATGTTGGTTTGTTTTATTTTTGTTGCGATATGTTTTGTTTTTTTCTTTGATGTTTGTTTTGCTCAGTTTTGTTGTTCTTTTGTGTTGTTTTGTTTTTGGTAATTTTATACTTTAAAAAAAATATTTTTTGTATTTTTATATTTTTGATTATCTTTTTTTAAATTTAATTTTTGTTGTTATTTTATGTTTGATTTTTTTTTAAATTTTTGGTTTTTTTTCTTTATTGTTGTTTTTGTATTTTGTTTTCTTGTGCTGTGTTTTGATTTTTTCATTTCTTTTTTTATGTTTTGTTCTCTCGTGTATTTGATGTGCTTTGTTTGATTACGTTTTTTTGCAAAGTTTTGTTTTTTTCTTTTAGTTTATGTTGTTTTATTTTATTTTTTGTTTCGTTATGTTTTGTTTTTGTTATGTTTTCTTGTCTTTTCAAATTTTGTTTGTGTTTTTCTGCTTTGATTTTTTCAAAATTTTTGGTCTGTTATGGGTTTTTGTTTTATTTTTGTTGTGTTTTCCTTTCTTGTGTTATGTTGTTTTCTTTATTGTTTGTTTTTATGTTTTGTTGTTCTTTTGTGTTGTTTCGTTTTATTTTTGTTATTTTATATCTTTATTGTATTTATGTTTTAATTATTTTTTGTATTGCTGTGTTTTATTTTTATTTATTTCTGATTTGTTTGTTTTTTTGTTCTCTTGTAATTTTGATATGCTTTGGATATATTGTTGTGTTTTTTCTATGTTTTGTTTTATGTTATGTTATTTTCGTTGCTGTTTTCTTTGTTTTTCTGTTTTGTTCTTTTGTGTTGTTTCCTTTTGTTTTTGAATTTTTTTTTTATATTTCTATATTTTTTGCGGTTTTTTTTTAAATTTTAATTTTTATATTATTTTTTAATTTTGTTGTGTTTTTTCTTTATTATTGTTATGTTATTGTTTGTTTTTGTTTAACAATCCTTGGACACTGCTGCATTCCTGGTAGGCTGTAACAATCCTTGGATCCTACTGTATTCCTGGTAGGCCGTATGGATACTTGGATACAGTTGAATTAGATCGTCTCGCTTCGAGGACTAAATATGCGCCCACAAATCTTCCTATCAGAACCATGATTCTGACACAATACAAAACAAAAAGCGTAAAACAAAACAAAAAATAACACAAACAAGAAAATAAAAACAAAACATACCAAAAACAAAAGAAATACAAACAAAACAACAACAAAATAGAAAGAAAACACAACATACAAAAATCAAACACAACAGAAAAAACATCACAAAAACAACAAAGTACATATAAAACAAAACAAACGAAAAATCAACGAAAAAAACCAACAAAAGTAAAATGAAAACAAACCATACCACAAACAAAAAAAAACAAGTATTCCTGTAGATATTTTTGTATTTGACCAGGAGTTTAAGAAGAGGATCTATCTAGCTATCTATCCATCTATCTGTTTTTGTTTCACTTTGTTCTGTTTTTTTAAATTTCTTTCTGTTGTTTTGTATAGTTTTTGCTTTTTTATGTTGTATTTTGTTTGTTTAATTAAATTTGTGTTTTTGTATGTGTTTTGTTTTTATGTTTTCTAGTTTTTTTTCTGTTTTAAATTTTGTTTGTGTTTTTCGCTTTAATTTTTTTAATATGTTTGTTCTGATTTGGGTTTATGTTGTTTTGTTTTGTTACTTTCTTTCTTCTTTTCTGTTTTGTTGTTCTTGTGTGTTGTTTCATTATATTTTGGGTATTTCTTTAGTTTTGTTATTTTATATCTTTATAGTTTTTTTTAATATAATTTTGTTTGTTAATTTGTTGTTTTTGAATTTTCTTTATTATTGTTTTGTTTTTGTATTATTATATTTTGTTCTTGTTTTTGTTTTGCAGTGTTTTCATATTTGTTTGTTTTTATTTTTATGTTTTGTTTTTATTTTGTTCTCTTGTATGTTTTGTTTTTTCTCCTATCTTTTGTTATTTTTTGGTTTATGTTGGTTTGTTTTATTTTTGTTGCGATATGTTTTGTTTTTTTCTTTGATGTTTGTTTTGCTCAGTTTTGTTGTTCTTTTGTGTTGTTTTGTTTTTGGTAATTTTATACTTTAAAAAAAATATTTTTTGTATTTTTATATTTTTGATTATCTTTTTTTAAATTTAATTTTTGTTATTTTATGTTTGATTTTTTTTAAATTTTTGGTTTTTTTTTCTTTATTGTTTTGTTTTTGTATTTTGTTTTCTTGTGCTGTGTTTTGATTTTTTCATTTTTTTTTTATGTTTTGTTCTCTCGTGTATTTGATGTGCTTTGTTTGATTACGTTTTTTTGCAAAGTTTTGTTTTTTTCTTTTAGTTTATGTTGTTTTATTTTATTTTTTGTTTCGTTATGTTTTGTTTTTGTTATGTTTTCTTGTCTTTTCAAATTTTGTTTGTGTTTTTCTGCTTTGATTTTTTCAAAATTTTTGGTCTGTTATGGGTTTTTGTTTTATTTTTGTTGTGTTTTTCTTTCTTGTGTTATGTTGTTTTCTTTGTTTGTTTTTATGTTTTGTTGTTCTTTTGTGTTGTTTCGTTTTATTTTTGTTATTTTATATCTTTATTGTATTTATGTTTTAATTATTTTTTGTATTGCTGTGTTTTATTTTTATTTATTTCTGATTTGTTTGTTTTTTTGTTCTCTTGTAATTTTGATATGCTTTGTTTGGATATATTGTGTTTTTTCTATGTTTTGTTTTATGTTATTTTATTTTTGTTGCTGTTTTCTTTGTTTTTCTGTTTTGTTCTTTTGTGTTGTTTCCTTTTGTTTTTGAATTATTTTTTTTTATATTTCTATATATTTTGCGGTTTTTTCTTAAATTTTAATTTTTTTAAAATTTTGTTGTTGTGTTTTGTTTTTTCTTTATTATTGTTATGTTATTGTTTGTTTTTGTTTAACAATCCTTGGACACTGCTGCATTCCTGGTAGGCTGTAACAATCCTTGGATCCTACTGTATTCCTGGTAGGCCGTATGGATGCTTGGATACAGTTGAATTAGATCGTCTCGCTTCGAGGACTAAATATGCGCCCACAAATCTTCCTATCAGAACCATGATTCTGACACAATACAAAACAAAAAGCGTAAAACAAAACAAAAAATAACACAAACAAGAAAATAAAAACAAAACATACCAAAAACAAAAGAAAATACAAACAAAACAACAAAATAGAAAGAAAACACAACATACAAAAATCAAACACAACAGAAAAAAACATCACAAAAAACAACAAAGTACATATAAAACAAAACAAACGAAAAATCAACAACAAAAAAAACAACAAAAGTAAAATGAAAACAAACCATACCACAAACAAAAAAAAAACAAGCATTCTTGTAGATATTTTTGTATTTGACCAGGAGTTTAAGAAGAGGATCTATCTAGCTATCTATCCATCTATCTGTTTTTGTTTCACTTTGTTCTGTTTTTTTTAAATTTCTTTCTGTTGTTTTGTATAGTTTTAGCTTTTTTTAATGTTGTTTTTTGTTTGTTTAATTAAATTTGTGTTTTTGTATGTGTTCTGTTTTTATGTTGTCTAGTTTTTTTTCTGTTTTAAATTTTGTTTGTGTTTTTCGCTTTGATTTTTTAAATATGATTGTTCTGATTTGGGTTTATGTTGTTTTGTTTTGCTATGTTATGTTACTTTCTTTCTTTCCTGTTTTGTTGTTCTTGTGTGTTGTTTCATTATATTTTGGGTATTTCTTTAGTTTTGTTATTTTATATCTTTATAGTTTTTTTAAATATAATTTTGTTTGTTAATTTGTTGTTTTTGAATTTTCTTTATTATTGTTCTGTTTTTGTATTATTATATTTTGTTTGTTTTTTTGTATTGCAGTGTTTTGTTTGTTTATATTTTTATGTTTTGTTTTTATTTTGTTCTCTTGTATGTTTTTGTTTTTTCCCCTATCTTTTGTTATTTTTTGGTTTATGTTGGTTTGTTTTATTTTTGTTGCGATATGTTTTGTTTTTTTCTTTGATGTTTGTTTTGCTCAGTTTTGTTGTTCTTTTGTGTTGTTTTGTTTTTGGTAATTTTATACTTTAAAAAAAATATTTTTTGTATTTTTATATTTTTGATTATCTTTTTTTAAATTTAATTTTTGTTGTTACTTTATGTTTGATTTTTTAAAAAAATTTTCTTTTTTCTTTATTGTTTTGTTTTTGTTTTCTTGTGCTGTGTTTTGATTTTTTCATTTCTTTTTTTATGTTTTGTTCTCTCGTGTATTTGATGTGCTTTGTTTGATTACGTTTTTTTGCAAAGTTTTGTTTTTTTCTTTTAGTTTATGTTGTTTTATTTTATTTTTTGTTTCGTTATGTTTTGTTTTTGTTATGTTTTCTTGTCTTTTCAAATTTTGTTTGTGTTTTTCTGCTTTGATTTTTTCAAAAATTTTGGTCTGTTATGGGTTTCTGTTTTATTTTTGTTGTGTTTTCCTTTCTTGTGTTATGTTGTTTTCTTTATTGTTTGTTTTTATGTTTTGTTGTTCGTTTGTGTTGTTTCGTTTTATTTTTGTTATTTTATATCTTTATTGTATTTTTGTTTTAATTATTTTTTGTATTGCTGTGTTTTATTATTTATTTCTGATTTGTTTTTATTTTTTGTTCTCTTGTAATTTTGATATGCTTTGTTTGGTTATATTGTTGTGTTTTTTCTGTTTTGTTTTATGTTATTTTATTTTTGTTGCGTTATGTGTTGTTTTGTTGCTTTTTACTTTGTTTTTCTGTTTTGTTCGTTTGTGTTGTTTCCTTTTGTTTTTGAAATTTTTTTTTTATATTTCTATATTTTTTGCGGTTTTTATTTAAATTTTAATTTTTATATTTGTTTTTAATTTTGTTGTTGTGTTTTGTTTTTTCTTTATTATTGTTATGTTATTGTTTGTTTTTGTTTAACAATCCTTGGACACTGCTGCATTCCTGGTAGGCTGTAACAATCCTTGGATCCTACTGTATTCCTGGTAGGCCGTATGGATGCTTGGATACAGTTGAATTAGATCGTCTCGCTTCGAGGACTAAATATGCGCCCACAAATCTTCCTATCAGAAGCATGATTCTGACACAATACAAAACAAAAAGCGTAAAACAAAACAAAAACAGAAAGAAGAAAATAAAATAAATACAAAACATACCAAAAACAAAAGAAAATACAAAAACAAAATAGAAAGAAAACACAACATACAAAAACATAACAAATCAAAACACACACAAATCAAACAACAGAAAATAAACATCACAAAACAACAAAGTAAATACAAAACAAAACAAACGAAAAATCAACAAAAGTAAAATGAAAACAAACCATACCACAAACAAAAAAAAACAAGCATTCTTGTAGATATTTTTGTATTTGACCAGGAGTTTAAGAAGAGGATCTATCTAGCTATCTATCCATCTATCTGTTTTTGTTTCACTTTGTTCTGTTTTTTTAAATTTCTTTCTGTTCTTTTGTATAGTTTTTGCTTTTTTAATGTTGTGTTTTGTTATGTTTTATTTTGTTTGTTTAATTAAATTTGTGTTTTTGTTTGTGTTTTTATGTTTTCTTGTTTTTTTTCTGTTTTAAATTTTGTTTGTGTTTTTCGCTTTGATTTTTTTAATGTTTGTTCTGATTTGGGTTTATGTTTTGTTTTAATTTTTTTGTGTTTTTGTTTTCTTTTCCTTTTGTTTTGCTATGTTATGTTTCTTTCTTTTTTCTTGTCTGTTTTGTTGTTCTTGTGTGGTATTTCTTTAGTTTTGTTATTATACATCTTTATAGTTTTTTTAATATAATTTTGTGTGTGTTAATTTATGTTATGTTTTTCAATTTTCTTTATTATTTTTGTCTTTGTATTATTATATTTTTTTGTGTGTGCTGTGTTTTGTTTGTTTTCATTTTTGTTTGTTTTTATGTTTTGTTTTTAATTTTGTTCTCTTGTATGTTTTTGTTTTTTTCCCTATCTTTTGTTCTTTTTTGGTTTATGTTGGTTGTTTTATTTTGGTTGCGTTATGTTTTGTTGTTTTTTTCTTTGATGTTTGTTTTGCTCTGTTTTGTTGTTCTTTTGTGTTGTTTCGTTTTGTTTATGGTAATTTTAAATAAAATATTTTTTGTATTTTTATATTTTTGATTATCTTTTTTTAAATTTAATTTTTGTTATGTTATTTTATGATTGATTTTTAATTTTTATTATATTTTGTTATCTTTTGCTGTGTTATGTTTTTCTCATTTCTTTTATTATGTTTTGTTCTCTCGTGTATTTGATGTGCTTTGTTTGATTACGTTTGTTTTGCTAAGTTTTGTTTTTTTTAGTTTATGTTGTTTTTGTTTTATTTTTGTTGCATTATGTTTTGTTATGTTTTCTTGTTTTTTCAAATTTTGTTTGATTTTCTGCTTTGATTATTTTAAAATATTTGTTGTTTTGGGTTTCTGTTTTAGTTTTGTTGCGTTATGTTTTGTTGTGTTTTTGTTTTCCTTTCTTGTTGTTTTGCAATGTTGTGTGTTGTTTTCTTTGTTTGTTTTTATGTTTTTTTGTTCTTTTGTGTTGTTTCATTTTATTTTTGGTATTTTATATCTTTATTGTATTTTATTTTTACTAATTTTTGTTATTTAATGTTTTAGTTTTTGTATTATATTTTTTTTGGGTGTATTTCTCTGTTTTATTTTCATTTATTTCTGTTTTGTTTGTTTTTAATTTTTGTTCTCTTGTAATTTTGATATGCTTTGTTTGGTTATATTGTTGTGTTTTTTCTATGTTATGTTTTATGTTATTTTATTTTGATATTTTTTTTATATTTCTATATTTTTTGCAGTTTTTTTTAAAATTTAATTTTTGTTATTTTATGTTTGTTTTTAATTTTGTTGTTGTGTTTTGTATTTTCTTTATTATTGTTATGTTATTTGTTTTAGTTTAACAATCCTTGGATCCTGCTGCATTCCTGGTAGACCCTATCGGTGCTTGGACAGTTGAAGTAGATTGTCTCGCTTCGAGGACTAAATATGCACTCATAAATCTTTCTATCAGAACCATGATTCTGACACAATACAAAACAAAACACGTAAAACAAAAAAAAATTACACACAATCAAGAAAACAAAATAAAATAAAACACAAAAAAACAACAAAATAGAATATAAAATATATATATATATAAATATATATATAAATAAACAAATATATATAAATATATATATGTATGTATATATATATATGTATGTATATATATATATATATATATATATGTATGTATATATATATATATATATGTATGTATATATATATATATATATATATATGTATGTATATATATATATATATATGTATGTATATATATATATATATGTATGTATATATATATATATATATGTATGTATATATATATATATATGTATGTATATATATATATATGTATGTATATATATATATATGTATGTGTATATATATATATGTATGTGTATATATATATATATATATATATATATATATATATATATATATATATATATATATATATATATATATACACACACACACACACACACACACTATATTGATGTTTATTTCTGTTCTTCCTAAGTTCATTACTTCGATCTATTTTATATTTATCTTCATGTTAAAAGTTTGGCATGTTTTATGTAATCTGTTTCAGGCAAATAAAATACTTTAGACACATTAAAAGACATGACACCATATTAAAGACCTTGCTTGAGGGTAAAGTCAAAGGGAAACGAGCAAGAGGTAGGCAGAGATACAAGTGGGAGAGTAACATCACACGATGAACAGGTTACAGTATAGCAGAGTGCACGGCCAAGACAAGAGATACGTTGCAGCCAACCTTCATTGCGGAGACGGCACTTAATGATGATGATGATGTAATCTGTTTGTCTTTGTTGTTGCTCTTCTGATGATGCTACTAGTGCTTAGTCGTCTGCAAATAGCAGTTCGTTTAAATTATCCTTAAGATTATTTTCTTCCACTATCTTTGCAGATGTGAAGGGATTTCATGACGCAAGAATAAAAAACCAGTTCATATGAAAATGGTAAACAAATTATCAACAACAATTTTAAAAGGAGTGGCTTAATACATGGGCAACAGCAAAGACAACACTACCAACATCTGCATTCACCATCTTGACGAGAAGACATAAACACTCCTTCAGCGCAAACACCAAACATAAATATTTCTTTTACGAACGAGACACTACTCGAAAAAGAATAGGTCTAAAATATAAAAATTAACCTAAATTTTTGACAGTCAACAAACCAGCAAGACAGTGGAACACCAGCAGATAACTTGTCCTGCTTTACAAGATATAGACATCATCATCTCCAATATAAGACCTACTAGCTGATATGAAATCAAACCTTTTAAAATGAATCATTGAAGTATTCCTTTTAATTTTATTGGCTGTCACATAAATGTATACTACTAGCAACCAATGAAAATTACTGGAATAGTCAAATGAGCCATTAAAAAGGTTTGAGCAATATATTGCCAAGAGTCACGATATAGGTATAAGAAATACACTTCTACCAAAAATCTCAAACTTGAGAACATTGTATATGTGTTTCTTTCGTGACCATCGGAGTATAAGACCTGTTGGTTACTCAAACTTGAGAACTTTGTATACGTTTTTCTTTCGTGACCATCGGAGTATTCTTCTTCTTCTTCTTTCGTTCACTTGAAACATGTCTATATCTGCAATTCTGTCTCCTTAATAAAACTCACTGTTTTTTGTAGTTCATACAGTGTCCCATAGAGCTTTGATTCCAGTGTTGTTTCCTCTGGCCAATATGTCTGCCTCAGTGTTTCATGCTCAGAACACTCTTGAAGTATATGTTTGGCACTCTGTACTGCCTGTCCACATGTACACATGGCCGTGTTGCCAATCTTGAACTTTGTATACATGTGACTGCGGAGTCGGTTGTGTCCTGTTCTGAGACGTAGAATTATAACTTGTTCTGATCTGTTCATAATGTGATAGTCATCTTGTGTTGGTGTTTGTGGCTTTCTTATTGACTTGATCATCTGTTTTTTCTGATGGTAGGTGATTGGTATATCTGGTTGATCTTCGGCAGCACCTTCCTTAGCCAGTTGGTCTGCTTTTTCATTTCCTGGTATTCCACAGTGAGAGGGTATCCACTGCATGGTTACCCTATACTGGTAAGACAATTCGCTAAGTAGTTTTTTCAAGTCTGTTAGTTTTCCAGACTGGAGAGCTTGAAGCACTGACCTTGCATCTGTCAGGAATACCACAGGCTGTAGGTCAGAGTTGGAGTTCAGCAGTTTTTTAGCTGCCACAGTAATTGCCTGGATTTCTGCATCATAATTATTGCAGAATTTTCCTGTCGGTGTTCTGATTGTATCTCTAGGCTTGTGTGGATATTCTATATATACACCTGCACCTCCATTCCTCACAGCATTCTGTGCTGACCCATCTGTGTATACTCTGACCCATATATCTTGTGGATATTCCTCGTCCAGGAAACTGAGGGTGGCTGTCCTCCGCTGCACACTGTTCTGTTCGTCCTCGCTTAGTATTCCTTTCACATGGGTCTGAATGTATATTGGCATTCCATGCCTTTCACTCCATGGGGTTTGTTCTGGTACAGACCTTAAGGGGCTGTCAACTTCAGGTAGGTCTGTAAGTTGTCTACGGAGTCGTTTAGCTTGATGGATAAAGCTGCTTCTTTTCAGTCGCCCCATTGCTAGGTTTTGGAATCTTTCCTTCATTGGATGACTTGGCATACACTGAAACTTTTCCGCTTGAATTAGTACTTTTGTGTCTCTGCGTTCGCCAAGTGTTTGCATTCTTCCCATTTTCTGCATCTCTGCTATGGGTGTTGATTTCATTGCTCCCAACATTATTCTAAGTGCCTGGTTTTGCACTTTATCTAGATCTTGTAATGTGGTGTTTGATGCAGGACACCACGCAGCTGAACCATATTCCAGGTGTGGTCTTATGCCTTGCTGGTAAACTTTACTGAGTATATTCCCACTGGCTCCCCATGTGGTTCCACTTAGTTTTCTCAGGATAGCTAACTTCCTCCTGGCTTTTGTTGTTGCTTTGTTTATGTGCTGCTTCCATGTCAGCTTATCATCAAAAGTAACTCCGAGGTATGTTGGTTGTTTGTCTTCTTTCAAGAGCTCTCCGTCTATCTTGATATGACCGGCTTTTTGTTTTGGTGAGAGGGTAAAGAGTGTAGTGCTGCACTTATCTGTGTTAATGCTGACACACCATCTATTTGCCCATAATGTTACGGCATCGATAGCTCTTTGTATTTGTTTAGTGGCCACTGTCGCATGTTCTTCCGTGCACCAGATCACCAGGTCGTCAGCATACATTGCCACTTTGATCCCGTGTGGTAGTTCAGCAACTAGGTCATTGATGTAAACCAAGAAAAGTGTGGGTGACAGGACTCCTCCCTGGGGGACTCCATGACGCAGTAGGACTTTCTTGCTTTTGCGACCATCTAATTGTACCCTGGCTCTTCTATTATGCAGGTATGCTTTTACCCATTTGTACATTCTTGAGCTAACCCTGCAATTTCGCAATTTCTTTAGGAGCCCTTCTTTCCAGACCTTATCAAATGCTTTCCTGAGGTCTATCCATGCTGCTAGTACCAGTTTCTTTTCTTGGAAGGCATCCTCAATCTCTTGGGAGAGGTAGGTTGCCTGATCTTCAGTAGAGTAGCACTGTCTGAAACCTGCTTGCTGTGATACCAGAAGGGTTTCACTTTCAAGGTACCACTGCATCCTAAGATTGATAATGCGTTCCATTGTTTTGCATAGACAGCTTGTGAGGCTGATGGGCCTGTAGTTGGAGACTGTGTTGCCATCTTTTCCTGATTTGAGGAGAGGTATCATTATTGCTTCTCTCCATGCCTGTGGTACATTACCTGTGGACCAGCTTGTGTTAAAGATTTGCAGCAGCTTTGCTCTTGCTGCAATTCCCAGGTTTCTAATCATTTCATTGGACACTCCATCAGCTCCAGGGGACTTTTTCATTTTCAATTTGGATATTGTATGCTCCAGTTCTCTCATTGTGATTGGTGCCTCCATGACTTCAGGTATAGGTTCGTCTTGTCCAATGTTTTGCTGGTTCACTCGAACCTCCTGTTGTTTGTCTGGGCTGACTTTGACGTTATTGTCTTCTGCAAAGGAATCTGCAAAGTAATCAGCTGCATGTTTACCTGTTAAAATGTTTTTATCTTTATAAAGTGTGATCCTGGTATTTCTCCCTGTACCTTCATCATTTAGTTGTTTTACAAGTTTCCATAATTTCCTAGTATCTCTTTCTAGGTTCAGCGACTCTGTTTTTTCTTTCCAGCTGTTCCGTCTGGCTTGTAACTTGGCTCTTTGAAATTTAGCCTTTGTTTGCTGATATTTGTTGTGATGTTCTTGGCTAGGTCTGTTCTCAGCCTGCTTTCTAGATGTTTCCATCTCATTTTGCAGCTTTTCCAGTTCATCATTCCAGTAGGGTTTGTAGTTTTTGCGTGCCCCCCTGGGTATGGTTTTACTAGCAGCATGTAGTATACATCTATTAAATTCACTCACTGCTCTATTGATGTCTTTGTCCAAGTTCATGTCCTTAGCTAGAACACTGGTTAAATGCTGGTACATTTTCCAGTCTGCCCTCTTATAGTTCCACCTAGTGAGCGTGCTGCTGTCCTTGGTATATTCATTGTGAATTTCCAGAAATACTGGTCTGTGGTCACTACCCCCAAGCTGCTTTCCAACGACACGTGTGATGTTCCATTCCAGGCCTGGTGAGTAGAATGCCAGGTCTGGTGTAGAGGTGGTGTGCCATGCTCTCGAGTAGAAGGTTGGTGAGTCAGCTGGCTGGTTAATAAGAATGAGATTATTTTCATCCTGCCAGCTCTCAAGTTCCTCACCTCTCTTGTCGATATGATCGTAGCCCCAGCTCTGAGAGTGGCTGTTGAAGTCACCACACACCATAAGTCTCTCTTTATCTGGAATTGTGTCTAGTGCCAATGGTTTATCATTTGGGCAGTAGTAGTTCAGGAGATGGAATTCTGCACTGTCTGTTTTTAGGTGGAGCATCTGGTATTCTGCCCCGTCCATGTATACTTCCAGCTGACATGCGCTGATATTGTTTTTAACTAGTGTCAGAATTCCACCCTTTCGCCTGTCTTTTCGGTCAGATCGGTAGCACTGGTAGCCTCTGATTTTGAAGGCTATGTCGCTGCTGAGGTGTGTTTCTTGGATACAGCATATATTAACTTGTTCTTCACTGAGGACATTTTCAAGTTCCAATTTTTTGCTGTATCCATCTCTTTTACTGTTGACACCCTCAGCATTCCAGTGCATTATTTTAATTGGTCGTTTGTTTGTTTGGCCAGTAGCTCTATTCCCTTGCCTCCTGGCTCCTCGGGGCAATTGAGAAGGACTTCCAGTAACTGAGGTTGGGCCCTTTCGAGGTATAGGGCCCGGCACCGTCCCTGCCTGAACGTCCGCCACAGGGCAGGCACCATAACGTTTATTAGATGCAGACATGTTTCCATTGTGTTTTATGCGTGGCAACCTGATTATCTGTGCGCCTTTTGGCTGGTTGCCTCCGTCTTCAGCACTCTGCTTACTTGGGCCGGACTATGGTCCTGCTCGAGTGGGAGTGCCCGACCAGTCTTAGTTTCCAGCCTCTGATGGCTGAACTAAGCCCCATCACCACTTCAAGGTTCTGGCCTCGATGGGGTCATCGGAGTATAAGACCTGTTGGTTACTCAAACTTGAGAACATTGTATACGTGTTTCTTTCGTGACCATCGGAGTATAAAACCTGTTGGTTCCTCAAACTTGAGAACATTGTATACGTGTTTCTTTCGTGACCACCGGAGTATAAGACCTGTTGGTTACTCAAACTTGAGAACATTGTATATGTGTTTATTTCGTGACCATCGGGGTATAAGACCTGTTGGTTACTCAAACTTGAGAACATTGTATACGTGTTTCTTTCATGACCATCGAATATAAGACCTGTTGGCTAAATGAACTTTTAAAATGACCCACTTCACTTTTCTTGTGATTGTCATTGAACACTTTGTGAAGGATGATATGGTTGATTTCACAAGGCTTGCAGAACTAATATGGGATTCCATAAGTCCAACTCTACCACATGACGGTTGATGACACATTTGTGTAAGAAGAGCAATAGAGCATGGAAGAGTGTGTCAATGGGCGAATAGAAATAATGGCATGATCGACTATAGTTAAAGATTAATACATCAAGCTTGCAAGATCTCAATATTAATATCCAGAAAATTGCACTATTTTCTTCAAACATTTGTGTAAATCTAGCATGCCACAAATGGCCATGACACATAGACATAATGGTTATAAAGCCAGAGGCAGACTATGTAAAAGATGGATCACAGAAATTAAAGAAGCCACAGGAACAAGCTTACAAACAGCGCACAAGAAGGCCATCTCCAGAGAACTCTTCCACCGCTGACGCCGCAAGGCAAACAAGGGCCACGGCGTATAGATAGATATTATAGATTTGTGTAAATCATTTTGAACATTTTAAGTAAACATGACATGTATGTATATTGACAGTAAAACAACAATTGATGACATCAAATAACTTCTGCCTCGTTATCAGTTCCGAATTCTACACCGTTGTGATCAATCTCGCTATTGACTTGTGATCCTTGAATAATCTCACTTCGTCTATCTCTGTCCGTGGTTGCCACTTCGTTTGCTACCAAGATCAGTCCCAGGAATCTAATCACACGAAAAGCAAGTGCAATATACAATGACGTCATCAGATTTTGTGAAAAGATGGAGGAAAAGAAACTTCCGATAAGTCCAATGCCTTGGCAGATTCTGAAGGCTGCCATTGCTGTGTTCTTCTCTTCTCTAGTATATCTAGTAACCACAGCTGAAAATATAAATAGGGAATATGTTACATTATATATATATATATAAATAAATAAATAAACAATATTGATCCACTAAATAAGGTCATGGAGAAACGCCCTTCCCCTACTAGAAAAAGAACGCATACAATTACAATTTCTCTGTTTGCTAACAATGAGGTACATCTGGTCTCGAGAGAGACAATATAATTAGCATTAGTGTAGGGAATATGATCAGAACTTGTTTCTGCTTCCTGGTTTTTTCTCAGAGAGTCAGCCGTATGTCGAGAATTATGTTTCAGGCTCGTTTCTATAACTTGCTTCTGGAATTTGATACCTGATACGCACAGTTGAATCCATCTGTAGATGACACGTCTGTAACACAGTTCCGTATTTAACGCTTTTCAAAATCCCCAACTATATTTGATTATTCATTGTATATAGGTACTGTATTTGAAAACATCCCAATGATATTTGATTCTTGGTTGTATGTAGCAACATTGACTGCTTCTTCTTCTTCTGCGTTCGCTCTAATATAACCACAAAGAATATATCGTGTGATTTCCGCCAGTGAGCGTGAAGTACGTTGTGCTGCGGTTCCACAGTAAAACTATGTTATTTGCACCTCGATTGGCCACTCTGTGGTCTAGACGTCCGAGGTCCAGCACATCCGTTTTCATCATACCTTTAATTCGGGTAGGCTTCCCTAGTCCGTGACAGCCTGTCTATCTGTCGCCGGGCATGTGGGTGTGTAGTGACTCTTCGCCGAGACGATAGTCGCTCGCGTCTATCTCGAACGAGGTGTTCCACCGCCTATGAACTTACCTCGTGTAATTGGATGCACTGTGCCTGTGCCCATCGGGTACTGAACCGTTTCTCATCCGCGAGCTTGGTTCCATATGAGGAAGAACTCAACAGAAGAGTTTGACCCTGGGTCTTTCGCCAAGGTGTGTCGTTCCAAACATCGTGAACACGTGGCCGTTAGAACAATCGCTAGCCACCACATGAAATGCAGAAGGTATCAGTAGCAGAGATAGTTTAGATCGCCCGATTAGATTCAGACACTTTTAAGTACGTATAGGGATGGATAGTGTGACTGTTATGTTGAATGAACGCATAGATTGGTTAAAAGAGGAGAGTTGGTGGGAATCAGTTTTAGTTAGTGAGTCAGTTAGTTTGGTTTTGGAGTGGGAGTTTGGAAGTCGACCTGGACGGACGTGTCCAGGAAAGTTAGTTTTTCGGACCAAAAATGGTTCGGTTAAGAGAATAGTTTTCAGACTTGAGAGCCTGGACACTGAGTTGATGTCTGAATATTGGATATGCAATTTATGAAATTATGTTATAAGTGGATGTTGTACCTTTCTGGACTTTGAACCAATGTGTAATAAAGTTCGAGATATATGTAAAAGCTGAAGTTGCAGCCTTTTATTATAATATGTATCACACATTGAACGTGACAACGTATATGACAACTTTAAGAAGCAACCCTAATACTGTCATAACTGGTGATGTAACCACATAACCAGGTAGCAGACGTAGCAGCCGACACTACCATAACTGATGCATGTGACCCTAGGATCTCGCGGCACACCTTATACTAACCACTATATTGATCTACGCCAAAGCAGAGTCCAGTACCGGCCACAGGAAGAGAATTTCAAAGAAATCAGGAAATATTTAACTATCGAGTGAAATAGATGTATGTTTAAATATTCATGGATTCGTTATAAATTCCAACACGTGCACAAGAAGATTCGCATTGTGAGTATTAACGTATTTGACAATGAACAGTTGTGTATAAGATATATCTAGAAGGAACATGTTTTTTTTCAGATAATTGTGAGAACAATGGATTAGTTATTTGGCAATGAACAGTTGTGTATAAGATGTATCTAGAAGAACAATGATTTAGTTATTTGAAAATATTAATTGTGTTTGATAATAGATACGTTTTTTTTTGTTTGTCCACAGGAAAATTAGATTAGGTGATATGATTAGTTATAACTTCAATTATTACCTGCAACCAGAGTTCAGTTACATATATAATTAAGTCCAGAGGGTCACCATGATGTTTATAGAAATAAGTAACCTTATGATATTGTGACATTATGGTTGCAGTATTGCAAACTCACTGATTTTTAATGTCATTTTTGTTACGATTTAAGGATAAGTAAAATTTTGCTGATAAGAAGTTCAGAGAAATATGGAAGGTAACAAAAACAGATTCGCATATAGCAGACCAGATGAGATACGCCGGCCACAGTGGGAGAAGACAGGAGGAATTGATAAGAGGAAGGTCTGCAGAAGACAATAGAAGTGGGCGATGTTTCAATTGTGGACAGAACAGGCATCTCGCAGGAGAGTGCAGAACGTAGGAAGAATCGAAGCTGTGGTGAGAAAAAGAGAAAGTGCAGGCGAGTCAAGAAAGGTGTTCATGGCCATACTAAGAAATAAAAATTTGATTCATGAAGTAAGAAAAATAGTTAACAGATTCGGACGCCTCTAACATATAGTGATCCCTTGGGACCGAGTAAGGGATAGAAAAAGTATGTTTGCTTTCATCATCTTCTCTAATGACGCAGGAAAGAGAAGATGTTTGGAGGCAGCTCGCCGTTTGTTCGACACCCATAAAGTGGTGGTCGAAGAGACTAGGCGGAAGAATGAGAAGATAGGGATAAGAAGACGTACCTATAACAGACAGCCGACAAGGGAGGCGAGGAAGTACAGGGTGCACGCCGTAGACAAGGAGAGGACCATCCATGCCGCGAATAGACGGCGGAACGAGGTGACAGCTGCAGAAAAGTGGACCCCAGTCTATGTCCGATTACATTAAATTGATGTGTCAAAATCAGAGCGTTGAACGACACGGAGGCAGCAGAACCAGAGATAGATGACAGAAACTGGCAGATTAATGCACTGAGAAACCGCAGAGAAAATAGAAAGAAGGCCACCGAAAGCACCGAAGAATACGCAAGATTGCTAACAGAAGTAGAAGCCTTCAGAGCAGAATTATGGCAGGCCACACGTGAGAGACAGACAGCAGAGGAAAGAATGACGGCACTTCATTCAGATTTGAGAGCTCTGTGTGACACCGCCCGCAGACCACAGAGATCCAAGATCTGCGAGACCAATAACGGATCGCACGACAGGAAGTCGAAACACTCGCTCGAGCCCTGCTTATAGAATGCGGATTAGATACCGAGAGTACTGAGAAAAAGTAGCAACACTAGAGAAAATGCTATAGCACCAGCAGGTAAATTCTTGCACAGCCATCACATAGTCGGTGGTAAATAGAATCGTAGTGTCTTGATGGGGACGTATTAGAAGCATATGTGTATATTGGGTTATAATGCATTATTTTTTTATTGTGTAAGAAATTTGTTATTTTTGTTAAGTGTGTAAGAAATGTGTTTATTTTTTATTGTGTAAGATGATAGAGTAGTGAAGATTTTATGAGGAATAAAATCTTGAAATAGAAGCACAGGAGGGATGTGGCCGTTACAACCATCGCTAGCCACCACATGAAATGCAGATGGTATCAGTAACAGAGATTCATTATTTGATATGAATCCTGAACTTCAGCAGAACGAAATGTTTAATGGCAAGAGGAATTACAAAGGGGCGGACACACACAAATTGTACCCTGCGGTCACCGAACGCTGACCAGTAAAATACAAAAGACAGTAGAGATCGCCCGATTAGATTCAGACACTTTTAAGTACGTATCGGGATGGATAGTGTGACTGTTATGTGAATGAACGCATAGATTGGTTGAAAGAGGAGAGTTAGTGAGTCAGTTAGTTTGAGTTTGTTTTTGGAGTTTGGAAGTCGACCTGGATGGACGTGTCCAGGAAAGTTAGTTTTTCGGACCAAAAATGGTTCGGTTAAGAGAATAGTTTTCAGACTTGAGAGCCTGGACACTGAGTTGATGTCTGAATATTGTATGCAATTTATGAAATTCATGTTATAAGTGGATGTTGTACCTTTCTGGACTTTGAACCAATGTGTAATAAAGTTCGAGATATATGTAAAAGCTGAAGTTGCAGCCTTTTATTATACCGGTACTTTATGTATCACACATTGAACGTGACAACGTATATGACAACTTTAAGAAGCAACCCTAATACTGTCATAACTGGTGACGTAACCACATAACCAGGTAGCAGACGTAGCAACATACACTACCATAACTGGCGACACTACCATAAACACCTCACCCACGTTTGACTCTCACACCACTCGTTTGAGAGCACGGCGCTCTCGAGCTGAGCGGCCTTGTCCCAATAGCGCCTGAACCCATCGAGTACTGAACTCTTTCTCTCTGCAAGTGTGCTTCTGGTACAGGAAAACTTGACAGTAAAGTTGGGCCAGGGCTGCCATCGTTGTCCCTTTTTTGCCTGAGCCCATCGGGTACGCAATCCTTTCTCTTCGCGAGCTTGTTTCCGGTATAGAAAACTCGACGTTAGAGTTAGGCCAGGTCTTCTTGCTTTGCCGGCCGCCCATGATCTCTGCCTATAAGGAGCACAGGTAACTAGAAGCTCGTCTCAAGGTAACAGAGCTTGTAGTTCCCATTTCCTAGGAACTTTTCACTTTCTTTTTGCAGTTCGCGCTGCCCTCTGGCGCTGTTCTGCCCTTGCATTGTACTCAGTATGAAAACTATTTGTCTCTCGCCATTCATCTACCTTTTTGTGTCCTTCTCATTGGCTGCCTCTCTAATGTTCGACATACTGGACTGACTAGCGTCACTGTATGTCAACAGTGCCGCTGCATTGCTGGTGCTGTTGGAGATATTGTCTGTCTCTTATGCAGTCAAATCTCTTCCCATCTGCTACCTCAACATTCTCGGACACGATCCCCAACTGATTCAGTCAGAATCAGCACGGGCCGCTGTATTTCTATTTCCAGGGTGCACCGTGAGGAGGTTCATTTGGAATCTTGGTTATCTGCTAACCATGGGTCCGCCGAAAGTATTGCGTTTTTTTTGCACCCCACATTTTCTGCTATAAGTGAAATATTTCCTGAAGTTATTTCAATAGGGAATTCACTAAATCTAATTTGAAAGATAAACAGATCAGTACAAACATTCCCAGTCAACGTGGATGTAACACACTGTGTCAAAGTGGATGTAACAAACTCCACGTGACACACTCCGTCAACGTGGATGTAGGAAACTCTACTTGACACACTCTATCAACATGGATGTAGGAAACTCTACGTGACACACTCTGTCAACGTGGATGTAGGAAACTCTACGTAACACACTGTCAACGTGACATATAACACACTGTATGTGGCACACTCTTTCAAAGTGAGATGTAAAATGCTGTATGTGACATGCTGTCAATGTGAAATGTAGGAGACTACATGTGACACACTCTGTGAACAAAAAATAATTCAAGAAACTATATGCGACACATTCTGTCAACGTGAGAAGTATACAACTATATGTGACACACTCTGTTAACGTGAAATTCAAGAAAATATGTGTGACACGTAATGCCAACGTGAGATGAAAGACAGTGTACTAGATGATATGTCAACATATGATGATATACAGTGTACTAGAAGAAATATGTCAACATAAGATGACATAGTATACTAGATGATATGTCAACATAAGATGAAAGAGTGTATTAGATATGTCAACATAAGATGAAAGAGTGTATTAGATATGTCAACATAAGATGAAAGAGTGTATTAGATATGTCAACATAAGATCGAAGAGTGTATTAGATATGTCAACATAAGATGAAAGAGTGTATTAGATATGTCAACATAAGATGAAAGAGTGTATTAGATATGTCAACATAAGATGAAAGAGTGTATTAGATATGTCAACATAAGATCGAAGAGTGTATTAGATATGTCAACATAAGATCAAAGAGTGTATTAGATATGTCAACATAAGATCGAAGAGTGTATTAGATATGTCAACATACGATCGAAGAGTGTATTAGATATGTCAACATAAGATCAAAGAGTGTATTAGATATGTCAACATAAGATCGAAGAGTGTATTAGATATGTCAACATAAGATCGAAGAGTGTATTAGATATGTCAACATAAGATCGAAGAGTGTATTAGATATGTCAACATAAGATCAAAGAGTGTATTAGATATGTCAACATAAGATGAAAGAGTGTATTAGATATGTCAACATAGATGAAAGAGTGTATTAGATATGTCAACATAAGATGGAAGAGTGTATTAGATATGTCAACATAAGATCAAAGAGTGTATTAGATATGTCAACATAAGATGGAAGAGTGTATTAGATATGTCAACATAAGATGGAAGAGTGTATTGGATATGTCAACATAAGATGGAAGAGTGTATTAGATATGTCAACATAAGATGGAAGAGTGTATTAGATATGTCAACATAAGATGGAAGAGTGTATTAGATATGTCAACGCTAACATAAAATACTACTGCACTTTTTTGGAAACCTATCAGATGCCCTAAACAAAATTAACAACAAAGATGAGTTATACATCATGGGTGATTTCAATGGGAGAATAGGGAAGAAGTAGCACATCGTCAATTTTGCTTATGCAATTTCGGGGGCATAACAACAGAACGAAACATACAGAATCATTTGTGATTGTGTGTCCAAGATATTCATAATGTTTTACTTGTTGTAGTTTCTCTAAATGTATTTTTATGTTTCGCTCCTGTTCTTCTGTGACTTTGCTGATTATTATGCTTCTTGTTTTGTGTATGTTTATATCCACAAAAGTGTTAAGACAATGTGTTTTAAGTTCATTAAAGATATTCTTTAAGGCACAGTGGAGGGTGTAAGAAGACGAGGCAGTCAGAAGAATACATTGCTGGATAACATTAAGAACTGGACAGCGGAGACACTTTCTGCACCATGTCTCAATGTGACACCCCTATGTCCATAACGGGGTGCGGATTTTAATATTATTGTTATTATCTTTTAATGTTGCTTTGATATGTGTAAGTTTGTTTAGTTTGTTAGCGTTCGTTCTCAAAATCCCGCTGAATCTGTCTTATAGCAGAACAATCATCCTACTAGATTCCTAATATATTCCAAAGAGTGAAGAAACGTTTGCCATCATTTTATTAGCACCAATGTCCTGACACATTTGACTTCACATTATTATATTAAATTTCAACCTGTCTTGACTTTTACTATAATCATAATATTTTACAAATTTAAGGTTTTGCACGAGAAACACGAACAATGCTAAAGAAACATCACATCAGCAAAAAATAGGACTGCATGAACTATATTGCTTGCACACCTTCTGGGTTGAATAAACGCCCGCATATATAATCATTTTAAGCATGAAAACAAATAACGTTTTGTATGCGTTTTAATGGTTGTCTGTATAGTAATGCTTTTTTGAGGGGGACTGTCTGGTGCCTCTTGCTGAAAGTATGTGAAAACTACTGAATCCGTTGTCCTCTGATGTAATCCAGGATTGGCATTTCTATCTGTTAATCTCTGATGTTTTCATTTCTAATTCTGTCTCTTGTTGTTTCTCCGAGGATTCTACGTAGACAACTCATTTCTGTAGTAACAGGTTTTCTTTTGGATTCTGTTTTTAGTTAGTGTCCGCGTTTGACACTGGTAGCATAGTGATGGTATGATGATCGTTTTATATAGTGCAGTTTCGGTGTTCACGTTTACATGTTTGTTTTTGAAAATAGGAGACATCTGCCCCAAGATCTGATATGTTATGTTGCATCTATGTTGTTTTTCCCATTCGATGCTTTCAAGGCAAGTGAATTCTTTCACCTGAGTGTTGTGTAATGGAGGTAGTTATACGAATGATGTGAGAAAATCTGTGCGCAAGAGATTCTAGACTAGGAAACTCTAACATCTACTGAAGAAATCACGCATGTGGTTGCGTCTGTGGATCTCACCAATGGCTCACTAGACAAACCACTCATGCAACAAAAAACCTTAGTGGATGGCATGCCATTATATTGAGGTTATCTTCTTAGAGAAGCTTCATGGCACGTCATCTATACAATTGTGCTTTTATTTTATTGTTGAAATGTATTTCATGTTTACCTGAATATATATGTATGCACCCTCTATGGTTGGGAGGGAACCAGAGATGTACTGTGCAGCACTGAGGAGGAAGAAACTGACAGCACTATTTTTTTCTTATGGCTGAAACCCATCATAGAGGCACAGTGACTCAGGACGTGACAATCCTTTTGACTTGAACATTTGGTTGCATACCTGGAGCAATAGAGAAGTTCGGCATAACCAGTAGTTAATTGGTGGTGGGAATGAGCACAGTGAACCCTATCTTGGCTACATTGGCTAGGAGCAGTGCATAGGTTGAAATCTACCTTCCTGGAGGTGTGATAGTTATTCTCTGGCTCTGTCCCGGGGTGGGCCAAAAATCCACAGACTTCCCAGCAATATAATGCCATTTAATGGCATTCGGTCAAAGGGCATGAGCCCATGGACCTCTGGATCAGCAACCAACCAACTGAAGATATCAGTTCAGTGTACTGTGAGCCACTTTACCCAATACGTCACTGAGACGAGTAGTAGTGTTGTTTAAATAAATGCGGTTTCATCAATTACTTCGCACTAAATACCCACAAATCATGTGACGTTGTTTTACCAGCAATGTATATGAGTGCATGACAACCTTATAAACATCCTATACATATACTCACAAATAGATATCCTATATATATAAACAAATATGCAGTTAGTTTTCAGTCTGAGTAGATTCGATTTGATCGTGTTTATTCTTCTTCTTCTTCAGCGTTCATTCTCAAACTCCTGCTGGACTTCACTTGTAGCAGAACCACTGTCCTACTAGACTTCCAGCAGGATGCAGTCCAGAGAATGGAAATGCGTTGTGTCGACGTTTTATTTGCGCCAATGGTCCAACACATCCGTCTTCAGCGGGATTGTGTTTATAACATTATGAGAATATTTTAGTAATCCTATATCAGTGACAATGGAAATCTGAGCTACTGCGTATATTAATCACTAATCTCTAACCTTGTGATTGAGCTTGTAATGTTCCATCGGCGATTCCCCAGAACGCAGCATACAGTAACAGTTCTGACGATTGTGTAGAGTTTGGTTTCCATAGTGATGTCAAAATAAGGACACCAATGTTTAATATGAAGCCTGGCGGATAGTAAATAATGAGGTTAACAAATCAACAAGATAATAACTATATGATGATGAAATAATCCCTAATGCAATTATTTATATCGAAAAATGATGAAATAATCATTATAGTGATTATTTACATACATCATGATTTGTATATTTGTATGTGTATGGTTATAATCAAATCACTATATTCAATGAAGCCAAAATTTGTGATGCATCCACGCTCCGTGTGTTGCTCGACCTAGGAGGGCTAGAAAAAAAATAGCTGAACTGTTATGTTCCATGAACATTGTTAAGAGGGTACTAAAGCTGTTATTATAGGGTACTTGACTCCATGGACTATGTTATATTCCATAGAATGTCAAAGTGAGCCAAAAATCATGATGAATTCGGAGGTATCAGGCTGAAAGACGTATACATCACAGTCTAACTTAATTCAGATGTATGTGACTGAAAGACTTTTTGTTGTTTTGTTTTGAACAGGTCTTGTATTTTGTGTTTTATTGTATTTGGTTTTGTGTTTTCTTTTGCGTTTTTATGTGTTTTTTTCTTGCTTTGGTTGTGTTTTTTATATTTTTTTTTTTATCTTTTCTTTTCTGCTTTGTTTTTTATTTTGTTTGCGTTTTGTTGTTTTCTTTTTCTTTTGTTTTATGTTCTCGTTTGTTTTGTATTTTGTTTTCATTTTATTTTTTGTTGTATTTAATTTTGTTTTGAGCTTTGTGTTGCTTTAACCCCATCAAGGCCAGCACCGTGCAGTGGTGATGGGGCTTAGTTCAGCCATCAGGGGCTGGAAACTAAGACTGGTCGGGCAGTCCCATTCGAGCAGGACCATAGTCCGCCCAAGTAAGCAGAGTGCTGAAGACGGAGGCATCCAGCCAAAAGGCGCACAGATAATCAGGATGCCACGCACAAAACACAATGGAAACATGTCTGTATCTATAAAAAGTTATGGTGCCTGCCCTGTGGCGGACGTTCAGGCAGGGACGGTGCCGGGCCCTATACCTCGAAAGGGCCCAACCTCAGTTACTGAAAGTCCTCAATTGCCTTGAGGAGCAAGGAGGCAAGGGAATAGAGCTACTGGCCAAACAAACTTTAAACGACCAATAAAAATAATGCACTGTAATGCTGAGGGTGTCAACAGTAAAAGAGATGGATACAGCAAAAAATTGGAACTTGAAAATTTCCTCAGTGAAGAACAAGTTAATATATGCTGTATCCAAGAAACACACCTCAGCAGCGACATAGCCTTCAAAATCAGAGGCTACCAGTGCTACCGATCTGACCGAAAGGACAGGCTAAAGGGTGGAATTCTGACACTTGTTAAAAACAATATCAGCGCATGTCAGCTGGAAGTATATATGGAAGGGGCAGAATACCAGATGCTCCACCTAAAAACAGACAGTGCAGAATTCCATCTCCTGAACTACTACTGCCCAAATGATAAACCATTGGCACTAGACACAATTCCAGATAAATAGAGACTTATGGTGTGTGGTGACTTCAACAGCCACTCTCAGAGCTGGGGCTACGATCATATCGACAAGAGAGGTGAGGAACTTGAGAGCTGGCAGGATGAAAATAATCTCATCCTTATTAACCAGCAAGCTGACTCACCAACCTTCTACTCGAGAGCATGGCTACCACCTCTACACCAGATCTGGCATTCCACTCACCAGGCCTGGAATGGAACATCACACGTGTCGTTGGAAAGCAGCTTGGGGGTAGTGACCACAGACCAGTATTTCTGGAAATCCACAATGAATTTACCAAGGACAGCAGCACGCTCACTAGGTGGAACTATAAGAGGGCAGACTGGAAAATGTACCAGCATTTAACCAGTGTTCTAGCTAAGGACATGAACTTGGACAAAGACATCAATAGAGAAGTAAGTGAATTTAATAGATGTATACTACATGCTGCTAGTAAAACCATACCCAGGGGGGGCACGCAAAAACTACAAACCCTACTGGAATGATGAACTGGAAAAGCTGCAAAATGAGATGGAAACATCTAGACAGCAGGCTGAGAACAGACCTAGCCAAGAACATCACAACAAATATCAGCAAACAAAGGCTAAATTTCAAAGAGCCAAGTTACAAGCCAGACGGAGTAGCTGGAAAGAAAAAACAGTGTCGCTGAACCTAGAAAGAGATACTAGGAAATTATGGAAACTTGTTAAACAACTAAATGATGAAGGTACAGGGAGAAATACCAGGATCACGCTTTATAATGATAGAAACATTTTAACAGGTAAACATGCAGCTGATTACTTTGCAGATTCCTTTGCAGAAGACAATAACATCAAAGTCAGCCTAGACAAACAACAGGAGGTTCGAGAGAACCAGCAAAACATTGGACAAGGCGAACCTATACCTGAAGTCATGGAGGCTCCAATCACAAAGAGAGAACTGGAGCATGCAATATCCAAATTGAAAATGAAAAAGTCCCCTGGAGCTGATGGAGTGTCCAATGAAATGATTAGAAACCTGGGAATTGCAGCAAGAGCAAAGCTACTGCAGATCTTTAACACAAGCTGGTCCACGGGTAATGTACCACAGGCGTGGAGAGAAGCAATAATGATACCACTCCTCAAATCAGGAAAAGATGGCAACACAGTCTCCAACTACAGGCCCATCAGCCTCACAAGCTGTCTATGCAAAACAATGGAACACATTATCAATCTTAGGATGCAGTGGTACCTTGAAAGTGAAAACCTTCTGGTATCACAGCAAGCAGGTTTCAGACAGTGCTACTCTACTGAAGATCAGGCAACCTACCTCTCCCAAGAGATTGAGGATGCCTTCCAAGATAAGAAACTGGTACTAGCAGCATGGATAGACCTCAGAAAAGCATTTGATACGGTCTGGAAAGAAGGGCTCCTAAAGAAATTGTGAAATTGCAGGGTTAGCTCAAGAATGTACAAATGGGTAAAAGCATACCTGCATAATAGAAGAGCCAGGGTACAATTAGATGGTCTCAAGAGCAAGAAAGTTCTACTGCGTCATGGAGTCCCCCAGGGAAGAGTCCTGTCACCCACACTTTTCTTGGTTTACATCAATTACCTAGTTGCTGAACTACCACATGGGATCAAAGTGGCAATGTATGCTGACGACCTGGTGATCTGGTGCACGGAAGAACATGCGACAGTGGCCACTAAACAAATACAAAGAGCTATCGATGCCCTAACCTTATGGGCTAATAGATGGTGTGTCAGCATTAACACAGATAAGTGCAGCACTACACTTTTTACTTTCTCATCAAAACAAAAAGCCGGTCATATCAAAATAGATGGAGAGCTCTTGAAAGAAGACAAACAACCCACATACCTCGGAGTTACTTTTGATGATAAACTGACATGGAAGCAGCACATAAACAAAGCAACAACAAAAGCCAGGAGGAAGTTAGCTATCCTGAGAAAACCAAGTGGAACCACATGGGGAGCCAGTGGGAATATACTCAGTAAAGTTTACCAGCAAGGCATAAGACCACACCTGGAATATGGTTCAGCTGCGTGGTGTCCTGCATCAAACACCACATTACAAGATCTAGATAAAGTGCAAAACCAGGCACTTAGAATAATGTTGGGAGCAATGAAATCAACACCCATAGCAGAGATGCAGAAAATGGGAAGAATGCAAACACTTGGCGAACGCAGAGACACAAAAGTACTCATTCAGGCAGAAAGTTTCAGTGTATGCCAAGTCATCCAATGAAGGAAAGATTCCAAAATCTAGCAATGGGACGATTGAAAAGAAGCAGCTTTATCCATCAAGCTAAACGACTCCACAGACAACTTACAGACCTACCTGAAGTTGACAGCCCCTTAAGACCTGTACCAGAACAAACCCCGTGGAGTGAAAGACATGGAATGCCAATATACATTCAGACCCATGTGAAAGGAATACTAAGCGAGGACGAACAGAACAGTGTGCAGCGAAGGACAGTCACCCTCAGTTTCCTGGATGAGGAATATCCACAAGATATATGGGTCAGAGTATACACAGAATTGTCTTACCAGTATAGGGTAACCATGCAGTGGATACCCTCTCACTGTGGAATACCAAGAAATGAAAAAGCAGACCAACTGGCTAAGGAAGGTGCTGCCGAAGACCAACCAGATATACCAATCACCTACCATCAGAAAAAACAGATGATCAAGTCAATAAGAAAGCCGCAAACACCAACACAAGATGACTATCATATTATGAACAGACCAGAACAAGTTATAATTCTACGTCTCAGAACAGGACACAACCGACTCCGCAGTCACATGTATACAAAGTTCAAGATTGGCAACACAGCCATGTGTACATGTGGACAGGCAGCACAGAATTCCAAACATATACTTCAAGAGTGTTCTGAGCATGAAACGCTGAGGCAGACATATTGGCCAGAGGAAACAACACTGGAATCAAAACTCTATGGGACACTGTATGAACTACAAAAGACTGAGTTTTATTAAGGAGACAGAATTACAGATATAGACATGTTTCAAGTGAACGAAAGAAGAAGAAGAAGTGTTGCTTTATGTTGCGTTTTTTTTCTTGTTTTGTTTTTTCTTTTGTGCTTTGTTTTGTATTTGATTTTGTGTTTGTTTTCTTTTGTATTTTATTTTGTTTTATGTTCTGGTTTGTTTTGTGTTGTATTTTATTTTATTTTGCGCTGTTTTATGTTGCGTTTTGTTTTCTGTTTTCTTTTGCTTTGATTTGTGCTTTGTTTTCTTTAGTTTTGTGTTTTATTGTGTGTTTTGTTTTGTGTAAGAATGTTTAAGAAACTCGTACAGAATGTTTTAGTTACTTGTACAGAAAGGCAATAATTTTATTGAGGAACCAGGATGGTGGCTATACAAAATTTGACAAATTGGGGCCATGGTCTAAATATTGTTGAATACCGGTGTCTTAGACAAAAATTCAAACAATCAATCTTCTGGCCTACATAAGAACACAGGTTGCATGAACATAGATCACGGATAAATTCTCTACCCTCTACTTTTTGCTAAGTTTTTTTCTTCAAATCTTTACATGACATTATCAATGGGAGCTTCCAGTGACACTCTTCCCCCAAGTTGTTTTCAAATCTTTACATGTGATGACATTATCAGCTTCCAGTGACACTCTTCTGCCAAGTTGTTCTGCATTCTCTATCCCTGTGGATTCCATCTCAATGTCTGCCTTACAATACAGTTCTTTGTGGCTTCTCTGTCCTTGTGGATCTATTTATCTATTGTCTGAACATAAAACCAACATGTACGTGAGAAGCTAAATAAATACTCTTGTAGGCCAACAAGAACATCTCATGGCAGTGGGGAGATGTTGTAAGCTTGTGTTTTGATAACATTTGAGGCACCATTGTCTTTCCATATCTTGCAGGGAACAGTTGAGGGTAAAAGAAGGAGGTCAGAGGAAAGTATGGATTGATAATATTAAAGACTGGACATGATTAAGATTCTTCACACTCAAACAAAGAACTGATAACAGGGAGACATGGTGAAATGTTTAAATTGATGTTTCCAGAGTGACACCCACATGATCCTGAAGGGTTATGGGTTTGTTGTTGTGTTTTCCACAAGTGTTGTTAACAATCATGGGGAGTCAGTAATCTGTCTTCTGCCATCTTTGCCATGGTTAGGCATTTAATTTTAACAAGCTCTCTAATTAAATCTTACCATCTTTTTTTTGGTTTTCCCCTTGCATTGTAGCTGTTTTTTCTGCTGGTGTATGCCTTGATGGCTGGTTGTGATGGTTTTATTCACAAAAGGTGACCTAACCAGTTCATTTGTTGCCTCTCTATACATTGTTTATATGATTGCTACTCTCTTTCTGATGTCTTCATTTCCTATTCGATCTCTTCTGGTGATGCTTATAGTCATGTCACCTAGACTGCACACACTACACGTAGCTGTGTTAAGCCGCTGTCGTCTCATCTCCATCTCTGTTAGTACTTTCTCTCACACTACCAGTGGCTAGCCAGTCACAGAGGGCATGTTTTTCACTGAAAAGCTGTCACATCAGGAAATATGATTGTCACTTCTAGTTCTAATCACATTTGTCTACAATATCTTATAATTAATTCATGCAATCTTGTTTTCTTTTTCCTTTTCACTTCTTATGCATATGAATACACTGCAGTTTAATACACAAATCTCACTTTGAATCTTCCTTGAATAAAATAACACAGCTACCACCTGCCACTTTGAAAAGTCAATACCTTGAATTTTGATCTCAATGTCAGCGTTACAATACAGTCTTCCATAAACTATTTGTGCTTGCTGATTCCAGCACAAATATTGCCTACAATTAATTATATATACTGGCACAAACAATGATGAGCCTTCTGTTGAAACAACTTATAGGTTTGTGAAGCAGCTTCTGGATGGGTATTCCAACAAAGGGCATATTCTGTACTGTGACAGCTTTTATTCTTCTCCAGCATTATTTCAAGAACTAACAGGAATACAGATTGTTGCATGTGGGACAGTAGTGGAGAATAATAAGCTATTTCTTGAAGAACTAAAAAAAAATCTGAAACAAGCAGATGATGCCGTCTTTTGTGTCACAGAAGATAAATATATGCTGACCATCACTTGGCATGATACAAAAAGTGTTGACCGTATATCTACTGTCGACTCCAGTGCAGTTATCGACAAGACCATTAGAAAAAGAGGTAGGACAATTCCTGAAGGTAGGACAATTCACAAACCTTTTTTTGCAGAAAAATATAGCAAATACATGACAGGAATTGACCATTTTGGCAAAATGAGAGCAGGCTATCAATACCCACAAAGATCCTATAAGTGGTATCTACCATTATAGCACTTCCTAGATGAAACTGCACTTTTAAATGGACATATCATCTACCAGTGATAATCCTTCTATCACTGCAAAGAACCTGTTAACACTTCTCAGTGAACATGATAGCACTTCTGAGTGAAAAATGTTAACACTTTGCTGTGAGCATGATAGCGTTTGGGCGACAAACGAACATGATGGCACGTCTGAGTGAACAAATTAACACTGCGGAGTAGGCATGTTAACACTTCTGAGTGAACATTAAACCCCTTCTGCGTGAAGGATGTTCAGCCAGAATATCAGTCTTGCTGTTATAAAACAATCTGTGCCTTTCATACACAGTAGGCTGTGGAATTGACATCATTTTTCGCTGAAGAACAGCTTGTTTTATAAAAGCAAGACTGATATTGTGTCTGAACTTCTTTTCAGTGATAGCAGGATTAACACTGTGGTAGATGATATGTCCATTTACCAGTGCAGTTTCAACTAGGATGTGGTATAATGGTATCAGATACCAGTTACAGGATCTGAGTGGGTATTGATAGCCCACTCTCAATTGACTGAAGTTGTCAACTCCTCTCATGTATTTTCTATATTTGTCCTACTTTTAGGCAATATTGTGTGCTTGATGTGGATTTGGCTTGTAGGTTTTACTTGAAATATATACGTCCTTTGAACTGTACCATTGATTCGCCTATTGACAACTCACGACAGGTGTGTAATGTTGAGTGTAGAATGGCAAAATGATGCCACGAAAAGAGGTCTTATCTTGAACAGGGGATCATAGTCAGAAACGCTGGTTTGCAACACATTTCCATTGCAATGTAGGCCAATGAAAGCAGAGATCTCAACTGTACTTGTTCTGTTCATAGACAACTTCTTGGAATTTAGCACTGCATGTGTGCTCAACTAGATGCTTTTTCACCATTTCTATTCACTTCTTCTGTGATATGATGAATGGCAGTGAAAAAATGTTTACAAAAATCGATGCACTGACTGAAATCCCTCTGTGCTTGTGAAATCTGATTGTTCAGTCAGTATGTCTCAAATGTCTGTATTGTATTGCCAGTGTTGGTATTGGGTCTGTCTTTCACATTTTAAATTAATTTAGGTATCGAAACTGCTGCATGAAACATCACTTTCAGGTTCGCTCCAAGAATCAGAATCATCTTTGCTGTAATGTTCGTCAACATTTTCTGCCATGGTGATTATATCTTACAGGCAAACTTGCACAAAACCAATGAGATTTTAATAACTATTAGCCACCAAATACCGCTAAACGTTGTAACTCATGGGAGCAGCCATTTTGGAATGATGTAGTGGCTCGGGTGAGATCTATTCAGTAACAATATCACTACGGCGGCCGTATTCTGGATCAATCATAGCAAGTTTGACAATCGTCGAAATTGGTCATTAAAGGTTGTATACCGAAAAATTCGACGATCGTCGAAATTTGTCAGCAAAGTGTTCTACTGTCAGCAAAGTGTAAAAGTGCATCTCTTGTGGTAAGGTACGCTCTTTTACCCACGGTCGATAGTCCAATTTGGTTATATCATAATTTTACAACGATAAAAAATAGTGACGGTCGTGGATCTGAAAATCCAGTCACCACGACCTACAATGTGCATTAGGTAATAGGGGTAATTTCTACCTGTTTTCATTGACGTCAGGTAAAGAACACAACCTTAATAATGGGCATGGTCAAGAACGAAGGCACGTACTGGCTTTTCTATGGTTTTCCAAGTATATTCGGTGATCACGACCCTAATCCGGTGTCTTCCAGTCAGGACGGTCCTGTTGTTTCTGGTGTTCTTCAGCCCATGGACACTAATTTCACAACGATATATGCCAAAGACTTCACAATTGATAAATGTTACAATGTTCTGCCTCCATGGAGAGAGAGAAGCTACCTCGATTCCTGTGATGTAGTAAGGTAAGTCAAGTAAATCAAGGCCCTGGCAACATACGAGGAATTCAAGTTGTTTTTCCCCCCAGAAATCCATGTAGATAGTCCTCTTAACACATGAAATAGGTCTAAGACAAATGATTCTATTAACAAAAAAACGCTACAAAGCTCAGATTATGTTCCTAAATATGAGGAAACTAAAATTATGAAATCTGATAAAGTACAATTTCAACCACAAATAATAATCGATACATACCATAATCTGGAAGACATATCAAATTTCGATTATTTGGATACAAACAAATAGTTCAGGGAACTTCACAGTAGAAATTAAGTGAAGGATGACAATGACTTTTCGAAACTTGTACAAATGAAACATCTCTAGCAAGGCATCAGTAGCAAAGCAAATATGTGTATAATAAGAACATGTGTATTCCCTGTGGCAAAATACGGCTGTGAGGCTTGGACTAAATAAAATAATGGCAATGAAACTCTAAATAAAATAATGGCAAAGAAAATTGCCGCCTTCAAATAGAGATGCAACAGAAAATGGTCCATAGACCATGGACAGCACAAAAAAATAAAAAAAATAAAAATAAGTTTACAATTAATAAACGTCGAAGAGGACTGGCTTCTAAATAACATCATAACAAGAAAACTGAACTTTTTTGGTCATCTAAAGACACATCATAACAGCATGAAAAGACTAATAACAGAAAGCAGAGTAAATGGCAGTAGAGGAAGAGGTCGCCCAAGACGACGACGAGTAAACGATACATCTGACTCTTTAAACATGTCCCTGGAGAAGGCAGGTCAACTCGTCCAAGATGGCAAAGTATTCAGGAGGTCATGAAGAAGACGTTTTGGAAAGAATATGTCACACGATGGTGATGTCCCAGGTGAATATTGTTTCATGTCCATAGGGAATATTATTACAGAGAACCATGGGAAATATTTTTTTCCAGATTCATGGAGAATATTGATTCAGAGATTCATGAGAAATATTGTTTCATATTTGTTTTGTTTTGTTCTTTTTTTATGTTTTTATTTGTTGTGTTTGATTATGTTTTTGTTTTGTTTTGTTTTTGTTATGTTACGTTTTTGTACTGTTCTATTTTGTTCTATTTTGTTTTGTACTTGTTATGATTTGTGTTTATTTTGTTGTGTAATTCTTTTTCTTTTGGGTATACTTTTTGTTTTATTTTTATTTTGTTTTGTTTCGTTTTTTGTTCTGTTTTTGTGTGTGTTTTTTATGTTTGTTTTTTGTTTTGTTTTAGATTGTTTTTGTTTTTGTGTGTTCTTATTCTGTTTTTGATTGAATTGTTGTGTTTTGTTTTTGTTCTTGTTTTGTTTTGTTCTGTTCTTGTTTTGTTTTGTTATGCTGTGTTTTCTTTTGCTTTTGTTTTGTTTATTTTTTGTTAGTTTGTTTTTGTTATTTTTTTTTAAGTATTGGTGTGTTGTGATGGTTTTTTTTTTCAAATTTTTTTTACCTTGTTTTGTTATATTTTTAAAAACTATTTTCAGATTTTAGTAGTGTTTAGCAGAGTTTAGCATAATTTCGCAACGTTTATCACAGTTTTTGCAAGTTCCAGAATAGAGTTCTGTTTTGATTTGTTTTGGTTTAGTTTGTTTTTGTGGTTTAAAAAAGAAATGTGTTTGTTATTGATTTTTGTTTTCTTTTGTTTGTTTGATTTGTTATGGTATGTTATGTTTTGCTTTGATATCGTTTTGTTTTCCTATGTCGTTTTGTTTGAGACTTGTTATTTTGTTTGTGTATTTTGTTTCGTATTGTTTGGTTTTGTTTATATGTTTGTTTTATGTTTTGTTATGTTAATGTTGTTAATTTTTATGTTTTTATTTGTTGTATTTTATTTAGTTTTTGTTTTGTTGTGTTTTTTAAAATGTTATTTAATGTTTTATTTTGTTTTGTATTCTTTTTGTTTTGTCCCATATTTTATGTTTCTTTTTTTTGCGTTTTGTTATTTGGTTTTGTTATTCTTTTGTATGTGATTCTGTCTTCTTTTCTCTGTTTATTTTGTTTTTCTTTTATGTGTTTTTATTCGTTGCCAGGATTTGTTTTATTTTCTTGTGTTTTGTTTTTGTTATATAATGTTTTTGTATTGTACTCTTGTGTTATATTTTGTTTTGTTTTGTTTTGTACTTGTTATGATTTGTGTTTGTTTTGTTTTATTATTATTTTTATAGAATGCTGTAAAAAATAATTTTAATTAATTTTTTATATTTTTTTTTTGTGATGTTTGTGGTGTTTTTGGAATATTACTATGTTTTTTCATTTTTCAATTTTTGTGTTTTGTTATTGTTATGTTATGTTCTTGTTTTTTTTGGTGCTGTGCTGTTTTCTTTGGAATTTTTAAAAATGTATTTGTGTTTTATGATTTGTTATTAGTTTCTTTTCAATTTGTTTTACTTTGTTGTGTTGTATTTTTTTTTTGTAAAACTTGTTTTCATATTCTAGTAGTGTTTAGCAGAGTTTAGCAGAATTTCGCAACGTTCAGCAGAGTTTTTGAAGGTTCCAGAAAAGAGTTCTGTTTGATTTGTTCTGGTTTGGTCTTTTAAAAAAATAAATTGTAAATTTAATTTTGTTATTGTTTTGTTTGTATTTTTTGTTTGTTTGATTTGTTATGGTATGTTATGCTTTGTTTTGTTATTGTTTTGCTTTCCTATGTCTTGTTTTTTTTTGTTTTTTTTTTGGTCCTTTTTATTGTATTTGTTTATTTTGTTTAATATTTTTTTGTATATGTTTATTTTTTTGGTTATTTTCTTTCTTACAATTTCTTTTTTTGTTTGTTTATTGTGTTTCGTATTATTTTGTTGTGTTTTTATTGTTGTTTTAAGTTTTGTTGTGTTTAATTTTGTTAATATTTTTCTTTTGTACTGTTGTGTTTTTTGTACTTATTTTTTTGGTTTATTTTGTTTCGTATTGTGTTGTTTTGTTTTTACTTTTGTTTTATGCTTAATTTTGTTAATTTGTATGTTTTTATTTATTGTGTTTTATTTTGTTGTTGTTTTTTATTTTGTTGTGTTGTGTTTATTTTTTTAAATGTTTTCCTCTGTTATGTTTGTTTTTCTGTTATTTCTGGTTTTTGTTTTGTTTTGTTATTTGATTTTGTTATTCTTTTGTTTGTATTTTTGTTTTATTTTGTTCAATTGTTTTGTTTTGTTTTTCTTATATTTTAGCTTTGTTTTGTTTTGTTTTGTTTTTATTTTTGTAATTTTGTTTGTGTTACTTTTTCTTTTGTTTTTAGTATGTTTATTTTGTTTAGTTTTCTTGTATTTTTGTTCTTATGTTTTTAATAATTTGTTATGTTTAATTTTTTTTCTAATGTCTTTTATTTGTTGTTTTATTTAGATTTTGTTGTGTTTTGTTTTTGTTTATTATGTTTTCATTTTTGTGTGTGCTGTATTTTGTTTTATTATGTTCTGTTTTGTTTTTGCTATGTTTAGTTGTGTTTGTTGGGTTCTGTTTTTTTTGTCATGTTTTGTTTTGTTTTTGTTGTGGGTTGGTTTTGTATTTTTATGTTTTTTGTTATGTTATGGTTTGGTGTTATTATTTTGTTGTATTATTGTTTTGTTTGTGTTTTTGTTTTGTTATGTTAATTTTGTTAATTTTTATATAATAAAAAATAAAAGCTAAATAAGTATAATAAGAAATAAAAGGTCGTTGACGTCGTGTGTTCATCGTAGTCTTGGTCTGCCTCTTTGTGTCATTTCTGGAACATTTTCCTCCCTGATTAATCTTTCTAAACCATTGTATCTCTTTATATATCCGAAATATGTTTGCTTGCGTGTTTTGATAATTTTGATAAGCCAGCCTTCTTCTATGTTCGGGTCTTTTCTGACGTTTGCGTTAGTTCGTCTTTTCCCCATAATATTCTTTGGACCTTTCTATAACATTTCAGTTCGAATGCCGATATTTTCTTTTCCATTGCTTGGTGCTCACGTCTCATAAACCCATATATTTGACACCAAACCACTGAAAAGATATAGCGTTTTAATAGTTGTAACTTCGACATAATATAATTCTAATAATATAAACAAAATTCTACACAGATTAATTTTGTTTTAAATTTTCTCATGTAGGATATTATGACTACACAAATGAAATCCCCAAAACCATAAAATAAAAATTATGTTCTGCTTCGATGACTACACCCAGGAATATTTATCCATATTTGAACCTCCATATTCTGTGCCAAACACTAATAAAACTTTACAACTGTTTGATGTCAGAAACGACCATCTTGCAAAAAATACACAATACTAAACAATGATTTGGTGTCCTCCTCTGTTTGTTCCATCTTCGACGGTTCCCTGCAGTATTGTTTTTTGACAAGGAATCATGTCGGCATACATCTCCAAACGATGCACATTTTCGTTGTTTCACTATTGAAAGTAATGGTGCCTTGTGAACCTGAATACATCTAATTTTATTCATTACGAACATATTTGTAGGTAGAGGAAATAATGGTCAGACTGAACAGTTAAACAATTTTCTGTACTCATAAAGTAAAGTTACCATTTATTAATGCCATAGGGGTATGAGATGTTAGCGATCTCACATTTCAGAGGCTCTGCAAATGAGGGCGGTAGCCATCTCCTCTCCCTCGCAGTCTTTACTTTCCGGATTAATCTGGGTCGACCCGGGAGCCGTTGCGATCTGAGAAACATCAGTTGCTCTAACCACTGCGCTAACGCGGCTCTGTACTCATACTCATCGCTGAAGATAGAAATCGTTGGAGTACTCTGTGTGTGTTAATGCATTGAAATGTTATACCCAATTCGATCTAGATACTCGATCGAACAATTCACTTAACAGATTCGATCTATCAATTTGATCAACAAATTCAATCAAGCATTTCGTTTAAAAAATTCAATCAACCAATTCGAGCAACAAATTCGATCAATCAGCTCGATCAAATACTTCAATCAACCAATTTGAATAACAAGTTCGATCAACCAGTTCATTCAACAAATTTGATCAACCAATACGATCAATAATTCGATCAGCCAAATCAACTAACCAATGTATTTTGTTTAACATTTTCTTGACAGTATAATTATGTTCACTTGGTTGCTATTGCTTTCAGACATTTCTGAAAATAATTACTGGACAGATCATCCTTACCGCAGATCAGTCTATTTGTCTTTAAGTGCTGACATCTCCTCTTCAAGCTGTAATCCATCATGTAGTGCAGCTACATAGATATGTTTTCAGTTTCGGTAAGGGAAAGTGGTGGGTGTTACCCTATAAAAGGTAATTTCTTCATTTTCGTGGGATTTTCTTTACCTTTTTATTAGATAAACAATTAAAAGGGCGAAGGATTAACCGATATTTTGACTTTCCTACTAGTATTAAATTCCCCGTGCTGAATTTATAAGACGGAGGAAGGGGGGGGGGGTGCGGGTGGTGGAGTTAAATTCCACCTAGAGTAGCGTCTGACCACATACGCTCTGTGTCCGTTTACCAGTTTCCTCTTGTTATCTACATGCCATTCTAGATTAGCCAAGCCCCTTTGAAGTGGTGTTCTCGTAATCTGCTCAAGAGTGGAGATTCAAAAGGATTATTTAGATCGATCATTCGTCCGAACTCCCTAAGTGTATTATGAACATCAACTCGGTCCATTGCTTGCTTCCCTGATCACTATAGTTGTCGTACTAGAAAGTTTGTCGAAGCTTTCATTTCCTCAGATACCAGAATGTGATATCATAAATATAATAGCTATTCTTACCATTTTAGACCTCCTGATGGACGCCATCCACTGCCTGCGTACGCATGTATTCTCAATATTTCCTAGCATGCTTAATGTGTCTCCAAGAAAGTATACCATAGTATAAATCTGGGATTTCAATTAAACCATTGTCTTTATTACTATCATGACATCCTTACCCTAACGGCAAGTGTGGATAACACCGATGCATCATCAGCATAAGGTAAGACAATGAAAACATTGTACACAACAATACATTATCACATTCCCTTTATTTTTTTGAGTTCACTTCTAAACTTTTATATAAATCTTTCTAAACATTTATGTCTGCACATTTATCATTCTATCCATCTCTTCCTATTTTGTATGGTTTTCACTTATTCTTCATATGTCCGTCTGGGGTTAGCTCGACTTGGACCATGGAACGGAAAAGCCAGATTTTTTGGCAATTATTGTGTCAACTTGATCAGTATGTGAAAGCTGTCTAGTAATGATCTGATTTTGTAACTGGTAACATGTCTTTCCAAATATATTATTGAAAACCCTGAAAAACTTCTCCCAAGCAAAGTTAGCATCCTGAGGAACATGCTTCAGATTTGGCTGGTTTAGGAAGTCGAGAAATACAGATTTCATATTCTGAGGACAAAGTTTTATTATTATTATTATTATTATTATTATTATTATTATTATTATTATTATTATTATTATTATTATTATTATTATTATTATATATATATATATATATATATATATATATATATATATATATATATATATATATATATATATATATATATATATATATATATATATAATATATATATATATGTGTGTGTGTGTGTGTGTGTGTGTGTAAAAGAGTTTCACTTTACGCTTGTGAAACGTGGACAGTGTATGCTAGACATGCAAGAAACTTAAATCATTTCCATCTTACTGCCTACGTAAATTATTATACATCCATTCGTGGGACAAAGTACCAGACTACGATGTCATGGAAATAAACCGCAATAAGCATCCACACACTACCTATGAAGGCGCAAGCACGCTGGGCAGGCCATCTTGTGCGTATGGAGAACTCGCGTTTGCCAAAAAAAATATATTATGGAGCACTCAAGGCAGGATTTCGAAAAGCTGGTGGACAGGAAAAGCGCTTCAAAGACACGCTAAAGTCATCACTGAAACATCTTAACATTGACGTAGGTGCTTGGGAGAGCCTCGCTCAGGATAGAACAGCATGACGTTACAGAATTAGAACGGGAGCACTAGCGGCGGAAGAGTCCAGACAAGATACTGCAAGACAGAAGCGGGCACGTAGAAAAGAAAAAAACATCTCAACCTCACATAGATACCCTCTACTGTTGTCAATTCTGTAAAAGAACATTTTGTGGGCGCATTGGATTTGTTAGTCATTTAAAAACGCACTATTAACTTTATTAATTATTTTTATTACTTATTGTTATTATTCTGCTTTCACTCTCAAACTCCTGCCAATTAGCAGGATGTAGTCCGAAGAAAGTAGTGCGTTATGTCATGAGGTAAACTTTACTGCAATATTTGTGCCTTTCGGTCTGCAACATTCGACTTCAGCATTGCGTTTGCGTCACTTTGCTCCTCTATGGGATGGACAACCAATTCTAACATCAATATCTTCTTAATAGTCTCTTACGACATGCATGAAAATTAGCATTTTCTTTGTTCCATGTTTAGGCCTCGGCAATACAGGCAAAACATTTAGTATATCATGTTTTTAATTTAGTTTTTATCGAATGGCATGGCCTTTTCTGATTAATGAACCACCAAACAAACGGTAAGTCGCTTGACTGAGAAATTAGAACGTTGGTATCACATCGGTGAAGTTCAGGGTTAGATTCTCGATAAGTACTGGCTTTTCTTGAAGGTTTTCTTGAGTCTTTATTTGATTATGTTGTTGAATTCTGTGTTTGTCCGTTTTTTTCTTGATAAAGACCTTTTGATAGAAGTATTGATCCTGAGTATTGTTCAACGTAAAACTGCTATTTGGGTCAATCCAAAAAAGCATTAAAAAATAGAGACGAACAAAGAAGAATTATGTAGAAAAGTTTGACAATGTTAATATGGGGGCTGAATCAAGAAAATTGTTTGATATACATACATTAAATGTGTTGAATTTGAAATAACATTTTGGAAAATTAGAAATAATGTAGGTTGTCGTACTATTTCATCAAGTTATTAAACACATTTTTAGAGTGTTAATTATTTTGTGACATACATAAGCATGGTGGTGGATTCGCGATGATTGCCGGTACAAAGGGGAGAAAATAACAGCGATGCTGTTACCTTCCATATACGCCGTACAAGGAAACTAAGAATGTTTTGGGCGTGGAGTTGGCTGTCCCATGCCATAGATATTCAAAGTGATCTAGAAGTTATGCTGAAGTCGGATCAGTCAGGCCGAAAATGGCATATACCGCAGTCGGGCTGTAAAACATGACACAACGCATTTCGATCTCCAGACTACTTGCTTCTAATAAGCAGCATTTTGATAACGACGCTGAAAAAGAAATAAATAGGGATGAGTCTATATTCTTGACAGTTTGTTGACTGATTGGGGGGGGGGGGGATTGTTTTCTCTCTCCACATTTTTTCTACTATAAAGTGCACATTTTACTACAGTCATATGATCATTTAATGTTTGACTATTATTTCATACAACAAATCACAAAACAGCAACAACTATGATGATCATAAACAAGATGTTACAATATCAATCACATATTTGGTTATGATTACACACTGAAAATAATGACGAATAAATATATGACAATGACTAGATATGATAACGCAGAGAATGTAGTTTAGATCAAGTTCGTAGATAGGGTGGGGGGTTGGGTGTGTTCATTTCCTCCCGCCATCCCTCCCCCCCCCAAAACAAAAATATAAATAAATAAGAATGACTTTTAGTACTATGAATTGAGCAAAAGGTGGGCTAACAACCCCTCCCTTAATGATTTATTTTCCAAAAAAGTTATAAAATCTCATATAAAAAACACAGAGATGGATTTACACAAACAATCAGGAGAATGATCTATTGTTTAAGGTACAACTCCCTCCTTAACTGAAAACGTATCTACGGCCCCGATGTAGATAATAATTTAGACAGTAATGTAGATAATGTAGACAAAAATGTAGACAATAATGTAGGCAATAATGTAGACAATAATGTAGACAATAATGAAGATAATAATAGAGAAATTAATGTAGATAACAATATAGACAATACTACAGACAATAATGTAGACAATAATGTAGATAATAATGTAGATAATAATTCAGACAATAATGTAGACAATAATGCAGACAATAATGTAGACAATAATGTAGATAATAATGCAGACAATAATGCAGACAATAATACAGACAATAATGTAGACAATAATGCAGATAATGTAGATAATAATTCAGACACTAATGTAGACAATAATGCAGACAATAATGTGGACAATAATGCAGACAATAATGTAGATAATAATGTAGACAAAAATGTAGATAATAATGTAGATAATAATGTAGATAATAATGCAGACAATAATGTAGATAACAATGTAGATAATAATGAATAATAATGCAGACAATAATGTAGAAAATAATGTAGATAATAATGTAGACATTAATGTAGATAATAATGTAGATACTAATGTAGATAATAATGTAGACAATAATGTAGACGTTAATGTAGATAATAATTTAGACACTAATGTAATTAATAATTTAGACAATAATTTAGACAATAATGCAGAAAATAGGGTAGATAATAATGTAGACAGTAATGTAGATAATAATGTAGACAGTAATGTAGATAATAATGTAGATACTAATTACAATACCTCCATTTCCTGGGGAGTAACATCACGCAAAAAATGTCTGGAAGCAATTTTCTCAACAACAGTGGTAAATGTCTCAGGGTCATCCAAACATTCTATACACGCCGATAAAGCGAAGAATACAGCAACGGAGTGTGCGCGTAAGGCAGTGGTGTATCGTATACTCTCCAGACGTTGTCCTCTGAATTGTGGGAAGTATTCCAGCATATAGGGATATTTTGTAAACAACCTGCGAAAGTATATAATTGCTATTTAAACTAAGTCAGTCATTCAGTTCTGTAAACTCGTCTGATATCATCCATAAAAAGTAACGCTATTTTTTTTTTCCGTGATTTTCATTGGTTGTCAACACAAAGTATATACCAAGTGACTAATGAAAATTACGAAAAAAGTCACATATCGTCATGTTTGAAGGATGATACTGACGAGTCCACATGACTGGATAATTAAGGAAGGAATTCATATTGTGTATATGAGAAAGTAATAGCTTATTTCACATATAATAAGTTGGTATACTTCGGCGTTCATTCTAAAACTCCTGCAGATTCGCAGGATATAGTCTAGAGAACGGATTACATTATGTTACGGTTTATAGCTTAGTTGCTATATAATTATCTTTCGGCATGACACATCCGATTCCATCAGTTTCTTTTCAGGGTCACTTTGACCCTGAATGTGATGGGACATCCAACTGCACCCCGAAACCTCTGTAGTCACCTCCCACAGCATGCATCGTAAGTAATAATGTTACTATGATTTGCTCCTCTAAAAATGTACATAACTTCAGAAATCAGAAGATGTTTACTCTAATGTTTGCATAAAACCAACATCAGTAGCTACCAAACATCATTAGCTACCAACATCATTAGCTAACAACATCATTAGCTACCAACATAATTAGCGAACAACATCATTAGCTATCAACACCACTAGCTACTAAACATCATTAGCTACCAACATCACTAGCTATCAACATCACTAGCTACCAAACATCATTAGCTACCAACATCATTATCTGCCAACATCATTAGCTACTAAACATCATTAGCTACCAAACATCATTAGCTACCAACATCACTAGCTACCAAACATCATTAGCTACCGACATCATTAGCTACTAACATCACTAGCTACTAAACTTCATTAGCTACCGACATCATTAGCTAGCAACATCATTAGCTACTAAACATCATTAGCTACCAACATCACTAGCTACCAACATCACTAGCTACCAACATCACTAGCTACCAACATCATTAGCTACCGACATCATTAGCTACCAACATCATTAGCTACCGACATCATTCGGTACCAACATCATTAGCTACCAACATCATTAACTACCGACATCATTAGCTACCGACATCATTGGCTACCGACATCATTAGCTACCAACATCATTAGCTACAGATATCATTAGCTACCAACAGAAACATCTTCCATTATTTTTATTGTTCAAATGTGCATAATTCCTATTAAAAAAACAAAAACAAAATATGACCTAATATGGAGGGGGCGGGGCGGGTATAGAGCCGCACCGTGTGTGTATTTCATAACGGAAAGAACGGATTCTGGTAGATACTGAGGTAACATCACACAACCTCACACGTGACCGAACGTCCGTAAAGGAGACCTGGCAACTAAAACGTAAACATGAATTAGTTTCCGGTGTGCCTGAAATCTATTGGTTAGTCATGGGTATTTTTGACATGTGACTCCAAGTATGCAAATAGCAACTAATCAAAAGTCCAACAATAACGGAAAAAAATGGGAACGAGCGGGGTCCAGATTAATTTAGTTGGAAGGCATGTAGTACTGTCCATAACCACGACCTCATACAAGACTATTGACAATTTGGGGGGCGAGGAGGAAGGAGGGGTCTTCCTGGCGTAGTGGGTAAGTCATTAATTTGTTATGTCTTGCTTATTATTGTCTATCTCCAGGTGTATGATGGTCAGAATATCCACACTTGCCGTTAAGAGTAGGAGTGGTGACTAGGTGCTTCAGTTGTATATCCAAGGCCAGATGTGTCGCTTTGGCTGCGTTGAATCCGTATTTGTTCAGGGTTGTTTTGGTATTATCTATCCATCTTTTTCTAGGTCTCTCTATTGTTCTGTATCCTAATCTTCTCATGTTATGTGTTCTTGTCGGTAGTTGGTTATGGTTTATTCTCGGAATGTGTCCAAATCATTCTATTTGATGTTTTCGATGTATTCTATGCATGGTCTTATAGCGATTCTTCTGTTGATTTAAATATTTCTAAATTTATCTAGTACAATTACTCGTCACATTTTCGAGGCGAATCATGAAACCAGGTGTTATGTCCGTATTTTTCATTGACTAACGGATAGTGTGATCAAATCCATGATCGCCACTCCTTACTTTCCATGTTACCGAACTGCTTACGCGTGGTTGATCTAGGACTCCGTCGTTCTTTTTAAAGTCTTTCCAGTGAAAATGAAAATTGAGCCCAGGTTCACTGAACGGGGAAGTCAGAACATTTGCTACTGAGCTTTATATATATATATATATGTCAAAAGTCTCTGGCAATTTCCATTGCAACCGAATGAATTATAAGAGTCTCGGTTGTTCTTTTGGGAGTTTACCTCATGGATTAAAATGTATTTTGTTGCCATCATATTACCGCTAGGCAGGCAAAATCAGTGAGGGAGGATACCACACCCTTGCCAAAACATTAAAAAATCTGCCACGAGAGAGGCTTTCAAAGTAATCTTGTAATATGTACACGACTCCGCTTCTTAAGTGTCGGTAAAAAAATAATAAGACTTTATGTATATAATTTATATAATTTATATAAGACCAAAAATCCGTCAGTGTCGTAAGGAGTGCAACACTGGAGACATCAGTACAGAATGTCCTCCAAATATCTCTGTTCTCAGCCATTCGGAGGAATGTATATAAACAATGCCCAAACTATTTCTTTATGTTATCAATCCAGAATTTATACAAACATACACATAAACAAAAGTATAGTTAACCCATATAATTTATTAATGCCGTAGCGGTGTGAGATGTTAGCGATCTTACATTTCAATGGCTCTCCTATATGAGGACGGTAACCATCTCCTCTCCCTCGCAGTCTGTACTTCCCAAATAATCCGGCACCCTATTAAGTCTGGGTTGACCTGAGAGCTGATGCGATCTGAACAAAATTTCCGCCTCAACACGACCAAATACATAATTCATTCATACATTATCATCAACAGTTTCGGAAAGGAGGTTGTATGCAACAGATCTCCAACATCCCCTGCTTCTTGTTTTGGTGGTGCACTCTGCTAGACTGTAAATTTTCAGTCTTGTAATGTTACTCTCCCATTTGTATCTTTGTCTTCCTTCTTGCTCGCTTCCCTTCAAAATTACCACAAATTAGGTCTTCAAAAAGGTGTCATGTCTTTTATGTGCCCAAAACATTTTATTTGTTTAACTTTATTTCCTGTAATAAGTTTTATTCGTATTAAGTTATTGTTAGAACCTTAAAGGCATCAGCTCTATCATCGAATTGTTTATTTAGTGTTTCTCTCCATGTATGTTTATATTTAGCACCTGTTCTTCTGTGACTTTGCTGACTATCATAGTGTTTTTTTAAAATATTTATATTCAGTTAATATTCTTTACTTGATGTATCGACTATCCATTAATAATTTAGTTCTAGTTCAAGTTCTATGCTAAAAGAACAGTGTCATCTGCATATCTCATGTTATTTGTTATTTTCCCCATTGTCTTTGAGACCTGACATTCCTTCTATATGTTTAAAAATATTCACGTTGTAGATATTAAATATGATGGGTGATAAAATACATCATTGTCTTACCCCTCTTCCTATTTCTATGTATGGTGGGTAGCTGTTTTCACACCTTATTGATGCAGTCTGTTCTCAATATATATTTCTGATGTCTGGTGCTTTTCCATCTATGCCTATTTCTTGAAGATATTTGATACATTTTTCATCTTGGACTCTATTAAAGGCCTTGCTGTAGTCTATGAAGCAAATATAGATAGTTTCCTTCACATACCAACTAATTACTACTACATATATACCCACAGATGTTACAAGAAATATAGAGAGGAACATTTCCACATAAAGAAACAACCTACATCATGAAGAAAAGTGGCGCATTCGTTTTGAAAGCGTCTGATCCCATGATAATCTTCCATGATTTATGAAGAACTACCGTTTCATGTTTCGTGAGGAACATCGGCAAGAAAGGATCATTAGATGCAACATCTGAACGTTTGTTACAAACACCGCCCATAGCAAAGTAAAAAATAAACCGTATACATGGAAATTCAGAGAACTGTCCCTGGAGCTTCTTAAGTGTCTTCAAAGCGTTCGTTTATTTTAGGCCAGTTGCATCTGTTCTTTCTTTTTTTTTAAACCGTTGATATCTTGAGTCCTGATTGAATAACTTGTAGGTTATTAAACCGGATGCTGAGAGATCCAGCGAAACGAAAATCTGTTACTTAAAAAAAAAATTCTTTTAAGTCTTGTTGAGAAAATGTCTGGAACATTATGTATCAAGCGGTAACAAAACAAAGTACATGATATTTTGGAAAAACATCAGTGTTAGAGTGCAAATCATCCTTTATAACTCACTAGTACATTCTATTGTGTTGTATGGTTGTGAGAGTTGGACATTCACTGCAGACATGGAGATAAGACTACATGCCTTCCAATACAAATGCTACAGACGAATTCTACGAATTTCCTATAGAGAGCATACGATAAATATGTACTTATAAAATATAGGAAAAAAATAGAGATGTATACAAGTCCACAACAACCATTGCTTTCAATAGGGAAACGACTGAATCTTGCTTGGTTTGGACATATATGTGGACATGCAGTACCGGACTTACTTGATAAGGCCTTAAGCTGTCCGGACGTGCGGCAATGGGACAAATAATGCTGCAATATATTTAAGTACGTATGACAATTTCTCAGGAAAGTGGGGCCCCTAAGCTATAGCCTGTGGAGCTTATACGTAAATCCTGCACTGAGTGGGGAGCCTTAAGTTATAGCTTGTGTAGCTTATACGTAAAACTTGCACTGAGTGGGGCCCTAAGTTATAGCTTATATGTAAATACTGCACTGAGTGGGAGCCCTAAGTTATAGCTTGTGTAGCTTATACGTAAATCCTGCATTGACGACAAGACTCTTTCTCAAACAGAACACTGCAAGAAATCGGTGGTACTGGAAGTAGAGAAAGACAACGACAAGCATGAACAGAAGGCAACATTGAAGACTATGGTCTAGTTTTTTTCCTCACTTGTCCACATCGTTGAAGATAGAAATCGATGAAGGAATATGTGTGTTGATGCAATCATTGTAGCACCTCTAAGATTCTGACGTGGTATTAGTTTATAGATATACATTCGAGTCTAGAACTATATGCCAAATTGTCAGGTTTGACTTTTAATTTCAAATTGGTGCTACTTGACATTTTATTAAAATGTTTCCAAGATTTATGCAAGTACGGAGTGGCTGCTTTACTCGATATGACTATAGTGTCACCAGTAGGACAGTCTTCTGCTGTCTGGTTTCCTTGAGGAATGCTGCAGGTTCATCGATTCCATCTCAGCAGTTTATGTATGGATGGTCAGAGTTCTTCATTAGAAGTAGATATATCGCATGGGATAACCAGTCCAATCATAACCTTACTAGGCGTCTAATACAACATGCATGTGATATGTCATTAATACTGTGTATCTTTCTGTCGTTCGGGTCTCCGAGAGCGGACGAATATGAGAAGTAATTTATAAACAAATAAAAACGCATATTAGGATATGCCTAATATATCGAGCTCGAATGATAAAATCAGAGAAGACACACATCAAAATTTCATCACAGATGTTATTAGAAAACGCCGTTGGTCCTACATCGGGCAAGTCCTACGCGGACACCAACAGAATACACCACCAATCTCTTGAATGAATACCTACAGGCAAACGAGCAAGGGGTAGACCAAAAGAAACACTCAGAAGAACAATACTTAGAGAAAGTAAAACTACCAATATTAATACTATTCAAGAACTGCACAGAATAGATTTGAACAGACATATTTGGAGAGATCTGACCACTGCCCTATGCGCTAACTTCAGCGCAAATGGAAAATGACTTAATGAGTGACTGAATATATCTGATCTTATGTGATCTGATGTAATCTTATGTGATCTGATATGCTGCGATCTGATGTGAGGGCATGTGGTTGAGTCTGTGGGTCTCACCAATGACTCACTAGACAAACCAATGATGCAACAAAAATCCTTAGTAGATGACATGCCTATATATTGAGGTTATCTTCTTATAGAAACTTAATGGCACATCATCTATACAATCCCGTAGTCGTAACCTGCGATAACAGTTAACATGTTGTTCCGACAGTCCGACGTTGTGCTTGAACTAGCTACAGGCGCGGTGTGGGTGGGCGGAACAACAAAGAAACCTGTCGCAAGGGCCAGAGTTGTGCCCTGATGTCGACGTCTGTTTCGGCAGCATTATACTAGAAACACCATCGAGTGGAATGGCTGCTGGAACAGAGGACGGATCACTTATGAGAATGCCCCACGTGTTGTGAAGCCAGTTTCTAATCAAGAATCAAGACCTGGTGTGATGTGATTTGATGTAATCTGATATGATCTGATCTGATGTCATGTGATATGATCTGATATCATATGATGTGTTCTGATATCTATCTATCTATATATCTATCTATCTACATACCCATTCATCCACCCACCCACCCGCCACCCATCCATCCATCAATCCACACACCCACCCACCCACTTATCCATCCATCCATCCACCTATCCATCCATCAATCTATCCATCATTCATGCATGCATGCATCCATCCATCCATCCACTCACCCATCCACCCAACCATCCATCCATCCATCCATCCATCCATCCATCCATCCATCCATCCATCCATCCATCCATCCATCCATCCATCCATCCATCCATCCATCCATCCATCCATCCATCCATCCATCTATCTATCCATCTATCTATCTATCTATCTATCTATCTATCTATCTATCTATCTATCTATCTATCTATCTATCTATCTATCTATCTATCTATCTATCTATCTATCTATCTATCTAATCTATATATCTATCTAATCTATATATCTGTCTGTCTAATCTATATATCTGTCTGTCTATCTATGTGAATGTCCGTTACAGAAGGTTGTGCTAACTTTCACTCTGTAAGCCTCTCGGTTCTGTGCAAGTTGCACAGCTTCTTCTAGTGTTATGTTCAGAAGGTCGTTGACGTCGTATGTTCATCGTAGTCTTGGTCTGCCACTTTGTGTCATTGCTGGAACATTTTCCTCCATGATTAATCTTTCTAAACCATTGTATCTCTTTATATATCCGAAATATGTTAGCTTGTGTGTTTTGATAATTTTGATAAGCCAGCGTTCTTCTATGTTCGGGTCTTTTCTAACGTTTACGTTAGTTCGTCTTTTCCCCATAATATTCTTTGGACCTTTCTATAACATTTCAGTTCGAATGCCGATATTTTCTTTTCCATTGCTCGGTGCTCACGTCTCACAAACCCATATATTTGACACCAAACCACTGGAAAGATATAGCGTTTTAATAGTTGTAACTTCGACATAATATAATTCAAATAATATTAAAAAAATTCTACACAGATTAATTTTGTTCTAAATTTTCTCATGTAGGATATTATGACTACACAAATGAAATCCTCCAAACCATAAAATAAAAATTATGTTCTGCTTCGATGACTACACCCAGGAATATTTATCCATATTTGAACCTCCATATTCTGTACCAAACACTAATACAACTTTACACTGTTTGATATCAGAAACGACCATCTTGCAAAATGTACACAATACTAAACAATGATTTGGTGTGCGTGATGATGTCATAGTTAACTGTGCACATTACGTTTTTCACTTTATACAACTGCAAATTGTACTTTATATTAATTATATATATATATATATATATATATATATATATATGTAAATATTATATTTATTATTATTATTTATTGTTTTTTACGCCCTGCTAAACTTGGATTGTGAAGGAGAAACAACATCAGCATCATCATCACGTTTGTCATTGACTCACAACTTCTCCCCCGGAAGTTGGCCCACATGAGCTAAGTTTCACTGCGCGGGTTATCATCTCCGGAGTTATAAGTAAGTCGTGCAAAATTGTATCGTAAAAAGAGGAATAACAAGAGAGACTTTTCGCAGAATAAACATCAAAGAAGGTATGACTATAGGTCTCAACAATATGCAAGAATTACACACAGTAAAATCATATTGCTGGAATTGAAGAGCTCGGGTTTCTGGCCCATGGAATGTATTATTCGCTGCTGAAGGAATATAAATAGATAGAATATTAAATCTGAGGTACTACATGGAGGTTTTGGTGACTGTGTTACCAGACCACGACTTTCACTATTTGTGATGGTAAAAAAGCTTTGATATAACCAATTGGACAAACGTACGCGGTTGAAAAGAACGTACCTCTAGGTATTAGGTATGTTGATTATCATCTTCGCACACCGGACACGTCCATAGGTGCTCAAATCTCAGCTTCAGTAAATCTTTCAGGGTATAACGGCTGATTGTTCCAGTTCTTTGTTGGTTCACTACTCTTTTTGAAATCTTTGTCAGGGGTATGAAGTACGTTTCGACTAACCAAATCAACGAGGTACTTTGATTTGCTAATATTTTCATTCTTCGTCTCATTTAATTTCCCCGTAATCTGCGATATCTAGAGAAATTATGTTTACATACTTAAAATCTAAATCCGATACTAATGATAAGGCAGGCTACAGTCTTTTATAGTCAATTATGGATCATCACCTACCAAAGATCTCAATGATGGGTTGCAGGAGGACATACGACCTGGTCTGCCACAGGGATCGCATCTATCTCTTGTACTTTTCAATGTATACACGGTACATATCGCTGGCAATCAAATCACAGGTGTTGGCAGAACGATGTCATATGCCGATGATATCCTGGTGTATAGACAGGGCAGAAATCGAGAAGAGTGCGTCATGGAACTACAGAAGGAGCTGGACAGACTGACAAATTGGTGTCGAGATACGGGAGCAGTGGTTAATCCGTCTAAGGCATTCGTGACGTGGTTTTCCTTGAACAATCACATGGTAAAGACACCCATGCCACAAGTTTCGTTGTCCGGGAAAAGTTTAGAAAGAACTAGCACAATGAGATATTTGGGTGTGTTTTTTTACAGAAGCCTGAGTTTCAGGGAACATGTTGACCACATTATCATAAGGGCAGGCAAAGGCTTAGCAGCAATGAAGGTTATGGCTGCTGCGCAGTGTGAGCAATGATTGGTATTTCTTTTGTACCAGGGTTTGGTTGTGGCTGTGGTGGAATATGCACTGGCAATTCTGACTCTTAGCCACACTCAGATGGAAAGACTGGATAGAGTCCAGAATGCAGCAATGCGTATCATTCTGGGATGCACAAGAGACACATCGACAAGAGCTATGCGATACCTGCTTGACTGTCCAACAGCTGAGCATAGATTACAGTATTGCCGTGCACGGGCGTACCTTCAAATACATGCAGATAAGGAACACCCGTTGCATTCCGAAATACAGAAAGTTGAAGGCAGCAGACTCAAGAGAGGAAGGTCGTGGATGGGACGTGCTGAGGATGTCATACAAAGCGTGTGCAGATTACAGGATGTGGCAGCAGGTGCGAAATGGATAGGTCTACCCACAGATTTCGAAACTTGTTTGAGAGTAGTAATATCACTTAGCAGGGAATGCAGAGAATGGTGCCACACAGCTGTGGAGAAAGAAGTGCATGCTTTAATCAGTGAGAATACCAAAGAGGGATATGTGATTATATACACTGATGGATCTGTAATTAGGCATGCTCGCAGTGCTTGGGCCGTTACAGCTCAGTGCGCAGGTAAAACGATCAAGGAGGAAAGTGGTGCATTTGCGGTCACTACGAGTAGTATGACCATGGAGACTATGGCGGTGATTCCTTTTCAATGGCTAGGATTAAAGATCAGGGATTGAAATGCGGTGTTGCTAGAGGTCAACATTTTGGAAGGCGCAGAAGAATGATGGTTAACCAGCATAGGACCGGTACTGTCAGCAGAAGTGTGATGGCGGATACACTCAAGGAGAGATCGGAGAAACTATGGACGTGTTCAGATTGCAGTGATAATGATCCGACGACTAACTAACTAACTATACGACTGAAGGTGGTCAAAAGAAGCGCTACAAGGACTCATTAAAGATCTCAGTGAAAATCTTGTAAAAAGACCAAATACATGGGAAGAACTAGCACAAATTAGAGCTATATGGCTCTCTCTACAGTAAACAAAAATATGCAGAACCTTGTGAAAAGAGGTCATAACAGCGGGGAATTAAAACACAGCGAGGGGGGGGGGGGCAAATGGCACCGCATTGCTCCCGGCGGACCCAGTGCTAGCAGATAACCACGATCCTAAAAGTACTTCCCCGTGGTGACCCTGGAAACAGAAATACAGCTGCTCGTGCTGATTCTGGCTAAAAATTTTGGGGATGTCCGTGAATGTGGAGGTAGCAGATGGAAAGCGATTTGACTGAAATATACAGGCGATATCTCCGACACCTCTGTGCCAACAAATGCAGCACTGTCGACACACAGTGAAGCTAGTCAGTTCGGTGGAAGCAGTGGAGGGGTGGCCAATGCACCTGATGCTAGGCTAGGAGAAATGTTAAGTTAGCAGAGGCTAGGAGAAATAGTAAAAATAGGTGCGTCAGCCACCATATGAATAGCATAATCAGTACACTGAGAGGGAAGCACAACTCTAGAAGGCTGCGTTATTTGCAAAGAGAACGGAAAACGTATCAAAGAAATCAGAACTAAAGTATTATTTACTCGAGAAAAGTCTGTAGTTACCGGTGATCCCAGTCCGAGCCCAACTCTACTGTAGAATTTTTCCTATACCGGAATCATGCTCACAGAGAGAAACGGTTCAGTACCCGATGGGCACAGGCGCAACCGTCCACGGGGGCAAGCTATGTTCAGCTCTGGAACAAAATGCTTGTCCGCGATGCTCCTAAATATGTGTATAGACACAGACTTGGACGAGGGGTTCACGACACCTCGGCTAAGAGGACGAACGAGTCCTAGCTCAACTCTTCTGTCGAGTTCTTCCTAAATCGGACGAGGCTCGAGGATGCGAAAAGATTCAGTACCCGATGGGCACGTGCACAATACGACTAATTACACGAGACAATTTCAGTGACTGTAGAACACCTCATGCAAGATAGACGTAAAACCGTCTCGGCGTAGTCAGTACACATTCGCCGCCTGGTGAAAGATAGGAAGGCTGTCACAGGCTAGGGTAGCTCACCCGAAATGTCAAGGCATGCTGAAACCAATCGGATGTGCTGAGCCTACAAGACTCATAACGGTGACACAACATAACTATTCTTCCGGAGGACATCGCACGAATATCCGTGCTGATTTCTATAGAGCGAACGCAAAACAAACATAACCAAGCAGATTCAAGATATACAAAAATAGGTAGGTGTGTTACCAAAATAAAACATAAAACAACTTAACAACGAGATACAGGGACAGACGACGTTTCAACTATAAAGCTCTTTACTCCCCCGATGTGTTTTAATTCCCCGCTGTTATGACTTCTCTTTTCATAAGGTTCTGCATATTTTTGTTTACTGTAGAGAGTCATATAGCTCTAATTTGTGCTAGTTCTTCCCATGTACTTGGACTATTTACAAGATTTTCAGTGAGATATTTAATGAGTCCTTGTAGCTCTTCTTTTGACCACTGTCAGGTCGTATGTCCTCCTGCAATTCACCATAGAGATCTTTGCCAGGTGATGATCCATAATTGACTATAAAAGACTGTAGCCTGCCTTATCATTAGTATCGGAGTTAGATTTTAAGTATGTAAACATAATTTCTCTAGATATCGCAGATTACAAGGAACTTAAATGAGACGAAGAATGAAAATATTAGCAAATCAAATGTTCTCGTTGATTTGTTTAGGAGAAACATACTTCATACGGGTGAGGTACGTTCTTTTCAACCGCGTAAGTTTGCCCAATTTGGTTATATCAAAGCTTTTTTTACCATCATAAATAGTGACGGTCGTCGTCTGGTATCCCAGTAATTTTGGGTTTGATGAGTTCATTAAGCGAAAAAATTATGTTGGTCTTCCTCTTTTTACGATTCAATATTCCACGAATTAATTATAACTACGGAGATCTCCTTCTTCTTCTTCTCGTTCGGAGTTTGACATGTCTACACAGCAACTCCTGCTTTCCTAATAAATGCTGCTGTATTTGAAATCTCCTCAGTGCTCCCATACATCTTTCTGTGGATATCCATCTCTGTTGGCCAGTGTTCTTCCCTTAACTGGTTTAGTGTACTGCAGGTGCAGACATGTCAACTATTCGGTTTGCATGATACCATGGTTGCTGGTGCGCCTCTCGGCCTGGCATCTCTGACTTCAGCGCCTGTGCTTGCCTGGGCAGGATTGTGACCCTGCTCGATATTGGGTTGGCCCGACCAATCTTAGTTTCCAGCCTCTGTTGGCTGGACTAAGCCCCATCTCCATGTCAAGGAGTTGGCCTCGATGGGGACTACGGAGATGATAACCCGCGCAGATAAACTTGGCTCATGTGGGCCAATTTGCGAAGGGGAAAGTTGAGTCAATGATGATGATGATGTTGTTCCTCCTTCGCAAGCCAAGATGAGCATGGCATGAAAAAATATTAAATGCGATTTAAATATATATTTATATATATATATATATATATATATATATATATATATATATATATATATATATATATATATATATATATATATATATATATATATATATATATATATATATATATATATATATATATATATATATATATATATATTAATAATAATAATAATAATAATTAAAGTTGGTAATTAACTAATTTAGTTTGTGAGTTCGTAGATTTCCGATGAGTCAGATTCGTGCACGGAAAGTTCTATTGCTGTGCATGCAGGAGTGCTGAAGGTTCAGGGTAGGAGAATTTACGGATTTGTCCTTCCACGTCTTGCCCGCAGTGTTCGTTCTTTTTCAAATTTCGTGATGTCTGCAGTAATCTGAGTGTGCCAGGCGGAGCGATCAAGTGCTGTAGTTTCCCAGGAGCTAGGATCGATGCTGCAGTGCTTGAGAGAGCTTTTTAGGTGATCCATGAATCGCTTTTTCTGCCCTCCACTTGAACGTTTACCTTCGCACAACTCCCAATAGAATATTCTCTTTGGAAGACGCTTGTCTGGCATACGGACGATGTAGCAAGTCCAGCGGAGTTGGGACCTAGTCAGCATTGCATGGATGCTTTGCATACGGGACTTCTGAAGAGTTTCCGTATCTGGTACATGATCCTACCAACGAATATCTTGTCGGTCTTGGTAGAACCACTGCACGGTACACGTCCAACTTAGTTATCAGACTGAGACCACGCCTGATCCAGACGTTGGCACGAAGGCTCCCGAATGCTGTACTGGCACGAGCAATACGCAGGGCAACATCCCCATCAATTGTCGCAGTTTGTGATAGTGTGCTGCCGAGATATACAAACTTATTGGCAGTATTAAGTTTTTGTCCCTTTACTATGATCACTGGCTCTATGTAGATGTAATCTACAAACCACCTGGCGATGGTTGATTACTTACTAAAGTCTTCGCGGTGCTGATGGTGAGACCGAACGCATCACAGGCCAAAGAAAAGAGGTCCATGTTGTCTTGCATGTCTTTCAGACTGGTAGCATTTAATGCACAATCGTCGGTGAACAAGAGGTCGCGAACAACTTCCGTCTTAGTTTTGGTCTTGGCCTTCAATGACAAACGTATTGTGCACAGAGAGCTATGACATCATCACGCGCACCAAATCATTATTTAGTATTGTGTACGCTTTGCAAGATGGTCGTTTCTGATATCAAACAGTGAAAAGTTGTATTAGTGTGTGGCACATAATATGGAAATTCAAATGTGAATAAATATTCCAGGTTGTAGTCATCGAAGCAGAACATAATTTATATTTTACAGTGTGGAGGATTTCATTTGTGTAGTCATAAAAGCCTAACTGAGAAAATTTAAAACAAAAATTAATCTGTGTATTTTTTTTTCTTTCAGCTAATTATATTACGTGGAAGTTACAACTATTTAGACGCTATATCTTTCTAGTAGTAACATATAGATAGATGAATGGATGGTGGGTGAGTGGGTGGGTGGATGGATAGTGGGTGAGTGGGTGGGTGGGTGGATGGATGGTGGGTGAGTTGGTGGGTGGATAGATGGTTATGTAAATAGATAGATAGATATCAGACCACAGCAAATCCCATGACATCAGATCACATCAAATCCCGTGACATCAGATCACATGACATCAGATCACATCAAATCCCATGACATCAGATCACATCAAATCCCATGACATCTTATCACATCAAATCCCATGACATAAGATTACATCAAATCCCATGACATCAGATCATATAACATAAGATTACATCAGATCAGATATATTAGGTATATCCTAATATGAGTGTTTCATTTGTTTCTAAATTTCTTCTCATATTCGTCCGTTCTTGGAGACCCGAAATGACAGAAAGGTATACAATAATAATGACATATCACATGCATGTTATATGAGGCGCCTACTAAGGTTAGGATTGAACTGGTTATCCCATGCGATATATCTACTCCTAATGAAGAACTCTGACCATCCATCCATAAACTGCTGAGATGGAATGGATCCATCTACCTGCAGCATTCTTCAAGAAAATCAGACAGCAGAAGACTGTCTTACTGGCGGCACTACAGTCATATCGTGTAAATCAGTCATTCAGTCATTCCGTACTTACATAGATCTTGGAACCATTTTGTTAAATGTCGGGTAGCTCCAATCTGAAGCTAAAAGTCAAACCTGACAATTTGGCATAGAGTTCTAGACTCGAATGTATATCTATAAACTAATACCACGTCAGGATCTTAGAGCTACCAAAATGAATGCATCAACACACATAGTCCTTCATCGATTTCTATCTTCAACGATGCGGACAAGTGAGGAAAAAAACTAGACCATAGTCTTCAATGTTGTCTGTTCATGCTTATTATTTGTCCTTCTCTACTTTAGTACCAACAGTTACTTACAGTGTTGTGTTTGAGAAGGAGTCATGTCGTCAGTGCAGGATTTACGTATAAGATACACAAGCTATAACTTAGGGCCCCCACTCAGTGCAGGGTTTATGTATAAGCTACACAAGCTGTAACTTAGGGCCCCCCACTCAGTGCAGGATTTACGTATAAGCTATAACTTTGGGCCCCACTCAGTGCAGGATTTACGTATATGTTACACAACCTATAACTTAGGGCCCCCCACTCTGTACAGGGTTTACGTATAAGCTACACAGGCTATAGCTTAGGGGCCCCACTTTCCTGAGAAATTGTCATACATACTTAAATATATTGCAGCATTATTTGTCCCATTGCCGCACGTCCGGAAAGCTTAAGGCATTATCAAGTATAAGTCCGGCACTGCATGTCCACATATATGTCCAAACCATGCAAGATTCCATCATTTCCCTATTGAAAGCAATTGGTTTTTTGTGGACTTGTATACATCTCTATTTTATTCCTAAATTTTATAAGTACATATTAATCGTATGCTCTCTATAGGAAATTCGTAGAATTCGTCTGTAGCATTTGTATTGGAAGGCATGTAGTCTTATCTCCATGTCTGCAGTGAGTGTCCAACTCTCATAACCATACAACACAATAGAAAGTACTAGTGAGTTATAAAGTATTGTGATAGTATCTGGTTACGGAACCCTTCACAAACAGGGGGCTTCACAGTAAGAAGCGAGAACCCTTCACAGATAGCGAGATATTGACGGCGTGAAATGCCACACATTGCATCTCTTGGGTAAATGTTGTCACCACGGACACCGCTGACACGCAATGAAAAGGTGTGTTTATCTAAGAACGTGTCAAGCGAGGATAAAATACAAACGTGTGTTTTTATAAGAACGCGTCAAGCTATGATCAAGTGCAACGTTTGCTTACCTAAGAACATGTCAGATAATAGACAGACGGAAATCTAACCAGGTAGAAGCTTTCCGGTTGGTGTGAGGCAACGTGGGTTTATTGTAACCAGAAGGATCAATTTCTGATTGGCCAGAGGTTTTCCTCTGGGGAAATGAAAGCTTTTGATTGGTTGGAAGTTTCTGGAAGTTTGGAGGAACTTAGGAGTGGAGGAGGAGGAAGCATTGGATTATCGACTGCCGAGCAGGGTGGTCGCATTTGCCTCCTGAGGAAGTAGTCCCCGAAGAGAGTTCCCAGGTTAGAGGTCAGTCTCTATCAGGCTTGTCTCGACGGTCAGTACTTGTCTCCCCGGAGAGACAAGTCTCAGTTTAGTCTCGCAGCTGAGACAGTCACAGAGTCAGATAGTTAGTCGGTATACTCTCTAAGACTTAGCTTATAACCCTAGTGAAGCAATTCCTGGATGTGTTAGCGTAATTTGTAATCTGAGATGATTATGTTATTGCTCAGTTGCAGATAATTTAGGATTAGTCTGCAGAGTTGAGGACGGACTCGAATAAGACTAGATTGGGAATTGTGACTTGTGTTTATTTGCCTCTCTCATGAGTATGATGCTATTAATTGATGTATATCAACTTGTGTAAATAAACCTCATATTATTGTGAAGGAGTGCTTTGGTTAACTGATTGATGTCGAGCAGTATTTCACAGATTTAGACCTGGTCACAGCACCAGTATTCCAGTAAGTCCTAAAAGGCATTTTCTTCCGTCGCAAATTATTGTGACGCTGCAGATATTCTTTCTGTCATACTAGTCTGTCCAGGACAGACAGTCAACTATATGTTTTCGGTAACAAGTTGTTTCTGTCACGCATAACTGCAGATCATGTTACTGTTACAGTATGACTTGCACTCTAACACTGATGTTTTTCCAAAATATCATGTACTTTTTTTTGTTACCGCTTGATACATAATGTTCCAGACATTTTCTCAACAAGACTTATAAGAATTTTTTTTTTTTTAAGTAACAGATTTTCGTTTCGCTGGATCTCTCAGCATCCGGTTTAATAACCTACAAGTTATTCAATCAGGACTCAACGGTTTAAAAAAAAAGATAGAACAGATGCAACTGGCCTAAAATAAACGAACGCTTTGAAGACACTTAAGAAGCTCCAGGGACAGTTCTCTGAATTTACATGTATACCGTTTATTTTTTACTTTGCTATGGGCGGTGTTTGTAACAAACGTTCAAATGTTGAATCTAATGATCCGTTCTCGCCGATGTTCCTCACGAAACATGATAAGATAGTTCTTCATAAATCATGGAGGATCATCATGGGATCAGACGCTTTCAAAACGAATGCGCCAATTTTCTTCATGATGTAGGTTGTTTTTTTAATGTGGAAATGTTCCTCTCTATATTTTTGTAACATCTGTGTGTACCTATGTAGTAGTATGTAAAATGTAAAGGAAAGTATCTATATTTGCTTAATAGACTGCAGCAAGACCTTTAACAGAGTCCAACTTGAAAAATGTATCAAATATCTTCAAGAAATAGGCATAGATGGAAAAGCACCAGACTTATCAATCAATCAAGTGCCATGCCGACTGGCGAAGGCGATCATGTTTCTCCACGACTCTCTGTCTCTTGTGTTGTCAATAAGCTCGATTTGTGCCACGATACAAGCCCATCTAGTAACTTTTCTCTTTGTCGACCTCTATCTCTTCTCCCTTTGATCTTTCCAGTGGTTATTAAGTGTTCAAGCTGTGTTCTGCTGAGCACATGCCCTAGAAACCCTGACTGTCACCAGACTTATCAGAAATAACTATTGAGAACAGACTGCATCAATAAGTTGTGAAAACAGCTACCCACCATACATAGAAATAGGAAGAGGGGTAAGACAATGATGTATTTTATCACCCATCATATTTAATATCTACAACGTGAATATTTTTAAACATATAGAAGGAATGTCAGGACTCAAAGATCAATGGGAAAATAATAAATAACATGTGATATGCAGATGACACTGTTCTTTTAGCAGAACGTGAACATGAACTACAAATATTAATGGATAGTCGATACATCAAGCATAGAATATTAACTGTATATAAATATCAACAACAACAAAAAAAAACACCATGATAGTCAGCAAAGTCACAGAAGAACAGGTGCTCAATATAATCATACATGGAGAGAAACTACAACAAGTAGAACACGATTAACATATTGGTTACAATCACAGATCTAATCACAGATGACGGCAGGGGTGCAAAGGGAACGCATTGCTCTAGGTGGACCCAGGGTTAGCAGATAACCAAGATTCCAAATGTACTTCCACGCGGTGCACCCTGAAAACAGAAACACAGCAGCTCGAGCTGATTCTGGCCAAATCATTTGGTCATCGTGTCCGAGAATGTGGAGGTAGCAGATGGAAAGAGATTTGATTGCACAAGAGACAGACAATAGCTCCGACACCATCAGCATCACCACATATAACGACACTGTCGACATACAGTGAAGCTAGTCAGCTCAGTCCGAACATTGGAGGGGCGGCAATGTAAAATGCACGTAAAGGTAGATGCATGGCGAGAGACAAATAAATTTCATACCAAGTACAATGAAACAATGAAAGGGCAGAACAGCGATAGAGGCCTGCGCGAACTGCAAATAGAAAGTGAAAAGTCCCTAGGAAAGGGGAACTACAAGCTCAGTCAGCTCGAGACGAGCTTCTAGTTACCTGTGTCCCTTACAGGCAGAGACCCAGACCCATTCATTGGTGTTTGGTAAAGCAAGAAGACCTAATCCAACTCTAATGTCGAGCCTTCCTAAACCGGAAATATGCTCGCGAAGAGAAAGGGTCCTGTACCCCATGGGCTTAGGCAAGAAAGGGACAACGATGGTAGCCCTGGCCCAACTCTACTGTCAGGTTTTCCTACACCGGAAATACACTTGAAGAGAGAAAGGGTTCAGTACCTGATGGGCTCAGGCGCTATTGGGACAAGGACGCTCAGCTCGAGAACGCCTTGCGCTCAAACGCGTGGTGTGAGACTCGAACTTGCACAAGGGGTACACGATGTCGGTGAATGACATCTCGGCTAAGAGGGCGAAATAGCCAGGGTCCAACTCCTCTGTTGAGTTCTTCCTCTTAAGGAACCAGGCTCACGGATGAGAAACGGTTCAGTACCCAATGGGCACAGCACGCCCAATTACACGAGGCAAGTTCATAGACAGTGGAACACCTCGTGCGAGTTAGACGAGAGCAAAAATCGTCTGGGCGAAGAGTCGCCACTACGCGTGCCTGGAGACAGATATAGAGGCTGTCACAGGCTAAGGGTAGCCCACCCGAATTGTCAAGGCATGCCGAAATCGGATGTGCTAGAACTACAAGGCGCATAACGGTGGCACAACGTAATCACGTTCCCGGCGGAAATCGCACGGATATCCGTGATGGTTACAATGGAGCGAACGCAAAACAAACAAACTAACAGATGACGGCACATATGAAACACAAGTTTAAAGAAGAATAGGAATGACTACAAGTATTTTGAATGGCATGAGGAAAATATTTGCCTGTAAACAAATTACAAACAAGTTAAAAATGATAATTATAAAATGCTACATCTATTCTGTATTAGTGCATTGCTCAAAAACATGGACAATAAACAAACAATTCAATGATAGAGTTGATGCCTTTAAGGTTCTAACAATAACTTACTACGAAGAAAACTTATTACAGGAAATAAAGTTAAACAAATAAAATGTTTTGGACACATAAAAGACATGACACCTTTTTGAAGACCTTATTTGTGGTAATTTTGAAGGGAAGCGAGCAAGAAGGAAGACAGAGATACAAATGGGAGAGTAACATCACAAGACTGGCAATTTACAGTCTAGCAGAGTGCACCACCAAAACAAGAAGCAGGGGATGTTGGAGATCTGTTGCGTGCAACCTCCGTTTAGAAACGGCACTTGATGATGATAATGTATGAATGAATTATGTATTTTGTCGTGTTGAGGCGGAAATTTTGTTCAGATCGCATCGGCTTTCAGATCAACCCAGACTTAATAGGGTGCCTGATTATTCGGGAAGTACAGACTGCGAGGGAGAGGAGATGGCTACCGTCATCATATAGGACAGCCACTGAAATGTAAGATCGCTAACATCTCACACCGCTACGGCATTAATAAATTATATGGGTTAACTATACTTTTGTTTATGTGTATGTTTGTATAAATTCTGGTTTGATAACATCAAGAAATAGTTTGGGCATTGTTTATATACATTCCTCCGAATGGCAGAGAACAGAGATATTTGGAGGGCATTCTGTGCTGATGTTTCCAGTGTTTCACTCCAAACGACACTCACGAATTTTTGGTTTTATGTTATATATAAAGTATTTTTCCATTTTTACGGACACTTAAGTAGCGGAGTCGTGTACATATTACAAGAATACTTTGAAAGCCTCTCTCGTGGCAGATTTTGAAATGTTTTGACAAGTGTGTGGTATCCTCCCTAATTGATTTTGCCTGCCTAGCGGTAATATGATATGCAACAAAAAACATGTTGATCCTGAATGTGAGGTCCAAAGAGAAAAACCAAAAACCAAAAGAGACTCTTATACTTTATGTTTGCAATGGACATTGCCAGAGACTTTTGACTTATATATATATATAAAGCTCAGCAGCAGGTGTTCTGGCTTCCCCGTTCAGTGAACCGGGGCTCAATTTTCATTTTCACTGGAAAGACTTTAAAAAGAACGACGGAGTCCTAGATCAACCACGCATAAGCATTTCGGTAACATGGAAAGTAAGGGGTGGCGATCATGGATTTGATAACACTATCCGTTAGTCAATGAAAAATACGGACATAACACCTGGTTTCATGATTCGCCTCAAAAATGTGACGAGATAATTGTACTTGATAAATTTAGAAATATTTAAATCAACAGAAGAATCGCTATAAGACCATGCATAGAATATATCTAAAACATCAAATAGAATGGTTTGGGCACATTCCGAGAATAAACCATAACCAACTACCGACAAGAACACATAACATGAGAAGATTAGGATGCAGAACAATAGAGAGACCTAGAAAAAGATGGATAGATAATACCAAAACAACCCTGAACAAATACGGATTCAACGCAGCCAAAGCGACACATCTGGCCGTGGATATACAACTGAAGCACCTAGTCACCACTCCTGCTCTTAACGGCAAGTGTGGATATTCTGACCATCATACACCTGGGGATAGACAATAGTAAGTAAGACATAACAAAGCTAATGACTTACCCACTACGCCAGGAAGACCCCTCCTTCCTCCTCACCCCCCAAATTGTCAATAGTCTTGTATGAGGTCGTGGCTATGGACAGTACTATATGCCTTCCAACTGAATTAATTTGGACCCCGTTCGTTCTCATTTTTTTCCGTTATTGTTGGACTTTTGATTAGTTGCTATTTGCATACTTGGAGTCACATGTCAAAATTAGCCAAGACTAACCAATAGATTTCAGGTACACAGGAAACTAGTTCATGTTTACGTTTTAGTTGACAGGTCTCCTTTTCGGATGATCGGTCACGTGTGAGGTTGTGTGATGTTACCTCAGTATCTACCAGAATCCGTTCTTTCCGTTATGAAATACACAAACGGTGCGGCTCTATACCTGCCCCGCCTCCTCCACATTGCGTCATATATTTTATATTTTATTGTTTAGTAGGAATTATGCAAATTTGAACAATAAAAATAATGGAAGATGTTTCTGTTGGTAGCTAATGATGTTGGTAGCTAATGATGTCGGTAGCTAATGATGTAGGTAGCTAATGATGTTGGTAGCAAATGATGTTGGTAGCTAATGATGTCGGTAGCTAATGATGTTAGTAGCTAATGATGTCGGTTGCTAATTATGTCGGTAGCTAGTGATGTTGGTAGCTAATGATGTTTGTAGCTAATGATGTTTAATAGCTAATGATGTTAGTAGCTAATGATGTTTGGTAGCTAGTGATGTTTAGTATCTAATGATGTTGGTAGCTAATGATGTTTGGTAGCTAATAATGTTGGGTAGTTAATGATGTTGGGTAGCTAATGATGTTGGTTTTATGCAACATTGAAGTAAACATCTTCTGATTTCTGGAGTTAAGTACATTTTTAGAGGGGCAAATCATAGTAACATTATTACTTACGATGCATGTTGTGGGAGGTTTCGGGGTGCAGTTGGCTGTCCCATCACATTCAGGGTCAAAGTGATTCTGAAAAGAAACTGTTGAAATCGGATGTGTCAGTCCGAAAGATAATTGTATAGCAACTAAGATATAAACCGTAACATAATGCAATCCGTTCTCTAGACTATATCCTGCGAATCTGCAGGAGTTTTAGAATGAACGCCGAAGTATACCAACTTATTATATGTGAAATAAGCTATTACTTTCTCATATACACAATATGAATTCCATCCTTAATTATCCAGTCATGTGGACTTGTCAGTATCATCCTTCAAACATGAAGCTATGTGACGTTTTTTCCGTCACTTTCATTGTTCATTTGGTGTATACATTGTGTCGACAACCAATGAAAATCACGGAAAAAACCAAATAGCGTCACTTTTTATGGATGATTTCCGACGAGTTTACAGAACTGAATGACTGACTTAGTTTAAATAGCAATTATATACTTTGGCAGGTTGTTTACAAAATATCCATATATGCTGGAATACTTCCCACAATTCAGAGGACAGCGTCTGGAGAGTATACGAAATACCACTGCCTTACGCGCACACTCCGTTGCTGTATTCTTCGCTTTATCGGCGTGTGTAGGATGTTTGGATGACCCTGAGACATTTACCACTGTTGTTGAGAAAATTGCTTCCAGACATTTTGTGCGTGATGTTGCTGTCCAGGAAATAGAGGTATTGTAATTAGTATCTACATTATAATCTACATTATAATCTACATTATTTTCTACAATATTGTCTACATTATTGTCTGCATTATTACCTACATTATTGTCTACATCATTATCAATATTATTGTCTACATTATTGTTCACATTATTATCTACATTATTGTTTACATAATTATCTACATTATTGTCTGCATTATTGTATACATTATTGTCTGCATTATTGTTTACATTATTATCTACATTATTGTCTACATTATTGTCTACATTATTTAAATATTATTGTCTACATTATTGTCTGCATTATTACCTACATTATTGTCTACATCATTATCAATATTATTGTCTGCATTATTGTTTACATTATTACCTACATTAATGTCTACAGTATTATCTACATTATTGTCTGTATTATTGTTTACATTATTATATACATTATTGTTTACATTATTACCTACATTAATGTCTACATTATTATCTACATTATTGTTTACATTATTATCTACATTATTGTCTACATTATTGTCTGCATTATTGTTTACATTATTGTCTGCATTATTGTCTACATTATTGTCTGCATTATTGTTTACATTATTGTCGATATTATTGTCTACATTATTGTCTACATTATTGTCTACATTATTTTCTACATTATTATAAATATTATTGTCTACATTATTGTCTGCATTTTTACCTACATTAATGTCTGCATTATTGTCTACATTATTGTCTGCATTATTGTTTACATTATTGTCTACATTATTGTCTACATTGTTGTCTGCATTATTGTTTACATTATACTCTACATAATTATCTACATTATTGTCTGCATTATTGTCTGCATTATTGTTTACATTATTGTCTGCATTATTGTCTACATTATTATATGCAAAATTTACTACATTATTGTCTGCATGATTGTCTATATTATTGTCTATATTATTGTCTGCATTATTGTCTGCATTATTGTCTAGATTATTGTCTACATTATTATATACAAAATTTACTACATTATTGTCTATATTACTGTCTATATTATTGTCTGCATTATTGTCTACATTATTGTCTACATTATTGTCTGCATTATTGTTTACATTATTGTCTGCATTATTTTCTACATTATTGTCTGCATTATTGTCTACATTATTGTCTACATTATTGTCTACATTATTATCTACATTATTGTCTGCATTATTTTCTATATTTTTGTCAATATTTTTGTCTATATTATTGTCTACATTATTGTCTGCATTATTGTCTGCATTATTACCTACATTAATGTCTACATTATTGTCTATATTATTATCTACATTATTGTCCACATTATTGTCTATATTATTATCTACATTACTGTCTAAATTATTATCTACATCGGGGTCGTAGATACGTTTACAGTTAAGGAGGGAGTTGTACCTTAAACAATTTATCATTCTCCTGATTGTTTGTATAAATCCCTCTCTGTGTTTTTATTTGAGATTTGATGACGTTTCTGGAAAAAAAATCATTAAGGGAGGGGTTGTTAGCCCACCTTTTGCTCAATTCATAGTACTAAAAGTCATGCTATGATTTTTTAAATTCTTTTTTTTTTTAGGGGAGCGGGAAAGGTTGGCGGTAGGAATTGAACACACCCAACCCCCACCCTATATACGAACTTGATCTAAACTATATCCTCTGCGTTATCATATCTAGTCATTGTCATATATTAATTCGTCATTATTATCAGTGTGTAATCATAACCAAAGATGTGATTGATATTGCAACACCGTAGATATTGTCAGTGTGTAATCATAACCAAAGATGTGATTGATATTGCAACATCTTGTATATGATCATCATAGTTGTTGCTGTTGTGTGATTTGTTGTATGAAATAATAGTCAAACATTGAATGATCATATGACTGTAGTAAAATGTGCACTTTATAGTAGAAAAAATGTGGAGAGAGAAAACAATTGAGCTTTTGGCAAAATTTATAAAAATATTGTTCAAGAGATGTTCATAATTCAAGTCAACAATTTATTGCACATTGTTGACCCCTTCCTCCTCCCCCCCCCGAACCGGTCAACAAACTGTCAAGAATATAGACTCACCCCTATTTATTTCCTTTTCTGCGTCGTTATCAAAATGCTGCTTATTAGAAGCATGTAGTCTGGAGATCGAAATGCGTTGTGTCATGGTTTACAGCCCGGCTGCGGTATATGCTCCTGACTGATCCGACTTCAGCATAGCTTCTAGATCACTTTGAATATCTATGGCATGGGACAGCCAACTCCATGACGCCCAAAACATTCTTAGTTTCCTTTTACGGCGTATATGGAAGGTAACAGCATCGCTGTTATTTTCTCCCCTTTGGACCGGCAATCATCGCGAATCCACCACCATGCTTATTTACGTCACAAAATAATTAACCCTCTAAAAATGTGTTTAATAACTTGATGAAATAGTACGACAACCTACTTTATTTCTAATTTTCCAAAATGGCATTTCAAATTCAACAAATTTAATGTATGTATATCAAACAGTTTTGTTGACTTCAATCCCCATATTAACATTGTCAAACTTTTCTACATCATCCTTCTTTGTTCGTCTATAATTTCTTATGCCTTTTTATGGATTGCCCTAAATAAATGTTTTACGTTGAATAATACACGGAATCAACACTTCGATCAAAAGGTCTTTATCAAGAAAAAGACGGACAAACACAGAATTTAACAACAGAATCAAATAAAGACTCAAGAAAAACTTCAAGAAAAGCCAGTACTTATCGAGAATCTAACCCTGAACTTCACCGATGTGATACCAACGTTCTAATTTCTCAGTCAAGCGACTTACCGTTTGTTTGGTGGTTCATTAATCAGAAAAGGCCATATATCGATTAAAACTAAATTAAAAAATGATTTACTTTTTTCCCTGTATTGCAGAGACCTAAACATGGAGCAAAGAATATGCTAATTTTCATGTATGTCGTAAGAGACGATTAAGGAGATATTGATGTTAGAATTGGTTGTCGATGCCATAGAGGGACAAAGTGACGCAAACGCAATGCTGAAGTCGAATGTGGCGGACCGAAAAGCACAATTATTGCAATAAATTTGTGTCTCGTGACATAACGCACTACTTTCTTCGGACTACATTCTGCTAATCTGCAGGAGTTTGAGAGTGAAAGCAGAATGCTCAGAATATGAAATGATGAGGCAAATACATTGGCCCAGAGAAACAATAGTAGACGAAAAACTCTACGGGCCTCTACACTAGTTGCATAACGGCAGGATTATAGAAGCGACAAAAGAAGAACAGTAAAAACGAAAGAAGAATACGAAGAAACAATGGATATATTTATAATACACGAGTGTTTTTGTCGAACATAAAATGAAGCAACTTTGTCTCAAATAGGTATCTGAAAGATAAAACACAAAGAGTACATATCAAATGTCTTAAGAAAACATAGATGAAACTACCTGGGACACGTGCTAAGACTAGATGAAAATAGATTGAACCAACAAGCACTCAAGTGGGCACCGGATAGGAAAATAAAGCAAGGAAGACCTAAATATTCTCTAAAAAACACAATACTTAACGAAAGGAAAAACAATGGGCTGCAAAGTCAATACAAGAACTAATATTTCAGACAAATGACCGCAACGCAGGGAGAATCAAAACTTCTCTACCCTATGTGGCGCATGTGACATGAAAGGAACAAACTACTTTTTTACAACAACCATTTAGACTAAATAAATCTTTGTGTTTTTTGTGTGTGTGTTCATAATGTTAACAGTCATTTTACTTTAACGCCATATGTTCTTGATGGATTTAATTACGTAAATAATTTTTTTTTTAAATGTGTAAATTTTTACAAGATATATTTTTCTCATTTAGTTTCTCTTTAATTAGTTTTCTAAAATAAAATATTTAGTATTGATACCACTTTAGTTGATTTCTACATTCAATTTTTTTGTAAAAATATACCCCTTTCTCAGTAAAAATCACATAGAGAGAAGAGTGCCATACCAATAGAAACATTAGTTTATAACTTTTCCAAAGAAAAGAGGCATTATACATAGGCACATTCAGAGGCCTACCTAATACACTTGGAATAAAATATTCTGCAATCATTTTTTTATCATGAATTTATTAAATGGTGCAACAGATATATATATATATATATATAAATTTAATAATACAATTTTGTCCTCAGAATATGAAAACTGTATTTCTCGACTTCCTAAAACAGCCATCTCTGAATCATATACCTCAGGATGCTACCTTTGCTTGGGAGAAGTTTTTCAAGGTTTTCAGTAATATATATGGAAAGAAATGTCACGAGTTACAACATGAGATCATTACTACACAGCTTTCACAAACTGATCAAGCTAGCACAATAATTTCCAATAAATCTGGCCATTCCGTTCAATGGTCCAAGACGAGCTCAGCCGCACATAGACACATGAAGAATAAATGAAAACCATACAAAATAGGAAGAGATTGACAGAATGATAAATTTGCAGAAATAAATGTTTAGAAAGATTGTTGTGAACAAAAATTAAATAAAGGGAAAGTGATTATATATTGTTGTGTACAATTTTTTCATTGTCTTGCCTTATGTTGATGATGTATCGGTGTTATTCACACTTGCCGTTAGGGTAAGGATGTCATGATAGCAATCAAGACAATGGTTTGATTGAAATCCCAGATTTATACTATGGTAGACGTTTTTGGAGACACATTAAGCATGCTAGTAAATATTGAGAATACATGCGTACGCAGGAAGTGGATGGCGTCCATCAGGAGGTCTAAAATGGTAAGAATAGCTATTATATTTATGATATCACATTCTGGTATCCGAGGAAATGAAAGCTTCGACAAACTTTCTAGTACGACAACTATAGTGATCAGGGAAGCAAGCAATGGACCGAGTTGATGTTCATAATACACTTAGGGAGATCGGACGAATGATCGATCTAAATAATCCTTTTGAATCTCCACTCTTGAGCAGATTACGAGAACATTTTTACGAGAACCTTCAAAGGGGCTTGGCTAATCTAAAATGGCATGTAGATAGCAAGAAGAAACTGGTAAACGGACACAGAGCGTATGTGGTCAGACGCTACTCTAGGTGGACTTCAACACCACCACCACCCCCCTTCCGCCGTAGAAATTCAGCACGGGAAATTTAATACTAGGAGGAAAGTCAAAATATCGATTAAGCCGTCGCCCTTTTAATGGTTTATCCAATAAGGTGGAGTGCGTCGCCGTACGGTTAGAACAGCGGCCACAGATTCCTGAGGTCTCGGATTTAATCCGCGGTTGCGACAAGGATTTTTATCTTTCGGAGGTGCAATAAAAAAATTCTTCCTGTACAAGTCACGGCGACAGATATGGTAAAGCGACCTTTATTTCCACAGCCTCAACAGCCTCCCTGTACTCCTTAACAGGAAAACACGCAGTAATTACATTTTTTTATCCAATAAAAAGGCAACTAAAAGCCCACGAAAATGAAGAAATTACTCTTTTTAAGGTAACACTTTCCCTTACCGAAACCGAAAACATCTACGTAGCTGCCTACATGATGGATTACAGCTTGAAAAGGAGATCTTAGCACTTAAAGACAAATAGACTGATCTGTTGAGTAATAATTTTCAGAAATGTCTGAAAGCAATAGTAACCAACTGAACATAATTATAAATGTTAAACAAAATACATTGGTTAGTTGATTCGGCTGGTCGAATTATTGATCGAATTGGTTGATCAAATTTGTTGAATGAACTAGTTGATCGAACTGGTTATTCGAATTAGTTCATTTAAGTATTTGATCGAGCTGGTTGATCGAATTGTTTGATCGAATTTTTTAACGAAATGCTTGATTGAATTTGTTGATCAAATTGATTGATCGAATCTGTTAATTGATTTGTTCGATCGAGTATCTAGATCGAATTGGGTATAACATTTCAATGCATTAACACACACAGAGTACTCCAACGATTTTTATCCTCAGCGATGAGGATGAGTACGGAAAATTTTTTAACTGTTCAGTCTTTGATATTGTCTGACCATTATTTCCTCTACCTCCTATATTATTATTTAAATTATTAAATGATGAACATGAAATTTACAAATATAGACAGGGAAAATAACTCGACCATATGACGACGTTTACTAATACTGTACCGCTAAACCTTTCGCCCACTGAAATATTGCAATGAATAATTGTTACAGAGCAAAGTCTCCTATAGAGAACATAAGACAAGTATGTTCGTAAGGAATAAAATTAGATGTATTCAGGTTCACAAGGCACCATTACTTTCAATAGTGAAACAACGAAAATGTGCATCGTTTGGACATGTATGCCAACATAATTCCTTGTCAAAAAACAATACTGCAGGGAACCGTCGAAGATGGAACAAACAAAGGAGGACAAATAAAAGCAATGACAGACAACATCAAGGATTGGACAGGACACGATTTTTGCTTAAGAAATAATTCAAGAAATCGCTGGAGGACTCCAAGCTGTGTCGATGCATCCAATGAGGTACAACTACGACCTTCACGGGTTTATAGACAGAGAGACAGACATGGATTGATGGATGGATTGATATAGATCGATGGTTAGATAGATAAATAGTTAGATAGATAGATAGATAAACAGACAGACAGGCAGACAGACAGACGGATAGATGGATGGATAGATAAATAGATAGATGGATGGATAGATAGATGGATGAATAAATATATCGATGGATGAATGGATGGATATAGATTTATAGTTAGATAGATAGATAGATAGATACATAGATAGATAGATAGATAGATAGATAGATAGATAGATAGATAGATAGATAGATAGATAGATAGATAGATAGATAGATAGATAGATAGATAGACAGACGGATTAGAAAGATTATACATATTAGACAGATAGATAGATAGATGATTAGATTAGATTAGATTAGATTAGATTAGATTAGATTAGATCAGTTGTTGTTATTACTTTCAGACATTTCTGATAATAATTACTTGACAGATCATCCTTACCGCAGATCAGTCTATTTGTCTTTAAGTGTTGACATCTCCGCTTCAATAGATAGATAGATAGATAGATAGATAGATAGATAGATAGATAGATAGATAGATAGATAGATAGATAGATAGATAGATCGATGGATGAATTGATGGCTCGAAAGATTGATGGAAAGATATATAGATAAATAGATAGATTAGATAGATTAGATAGATAGATAGATATATAGATATATAGATAGATAGATAGATAGATTGCTTTCTTGATTCCTTTTATTGATTATATAGACTGATAGATTAGATAGATTGATATATATATATTTATAGATGGATTAGAAAGATTGGATAGTCTATATGATATATTGATAGACTATATAGATTGATAGATAGATTAGATAGATAGCTTAGATTTATAGATAGATTTGACATATATTTATATACATTTGATAGATTAGATTGATAGAGTAGATAGATTATATTGATATATTAGATAGATTAGAGATTATATTGATTAATAGATTAGATAGATTGATAACTTAGATAGTTTGAAAGTTTAGATAGATTCATAACTAGATAGATAGAGAGCATAGATAGATTTATAGATTTGATAGATTACAAAGATTTGATTGATTGTTAGATTAGATTTGCTGCTTGACATATTCTATTGATTGAATGAATGAATTATTGATTGATTGATATTATTGATTGATTGATTAATTGATTGATTGATTACAGTGATTACATTGATAGATTCATAGATTAGATTGATAAATTGATATATTGGAGCCTTTTTCGTATGTTTAGAAATTTACCTCAATTTAAACAATTATAGTAGTGTATAAGAACAGTACAGCTTTTGATGTCAACTTTTATCAAACTCTCCATCCCATCTCCGCTTGACAAAAACTATCAAGCTTTTCCCGTCCTTCCTTTCTCCTAACTGTTGAAGTATATAGAGGGTCATTTATTACATAAATATTTGGCTGTCTGGACCAATTTTTCATTTAGGGATTCCAAAGTGTACAGTAGATCAATTATCAACGCACTTTTGGTGGACAACCATGTACTATATCTTTTTCCTACACACGATGACCTTAACATTATAGTGCATTTCAAAATAATTGCTCCTGTTTAAAAATGTGTAACTCTGCAACTATTTTACAGATAAGCATGAAATGTTCAGAAATGTTTAAAAAACCTAACGACATAATGTAGAAATATGTGCAGCACAATTGAACCAAAAATGTGCAATTTGTCTATATAATGTATGTACACAAACACTGAATATGTCTGTCTTCTGATTAAAAATAATGAATTTACTGTACATGACCATTTGGTGTGTAATGTGTAATACATAACCTGTTTGTGCCTTAATTTGAACACTGCACATAATTGTAACGTAAATGTGAGTCAAATGCAATGATCTAAGTCATTGGAATACTTGTGTCTGTAAATATATGCCTCATAATCTATTTTGAAAAATTATAATTAATTTCTTCTGTTACTATATTAGTCATACATTCACATACATCAAAGGAATATGCCGCCACATGCAATTGGCAAAATATGGTGAAATAAAATTTATAAATTTCTGATGTCGTTCAATATTTAAACTGCTATGCAGGATCTCATTAAATTCCGCTTACTAGTTATGGAGATATTAAAGGGAATGTGAGGGCAACTATTTTGAAACGCACTATAGTTCTTGAGCGATGTTGCGATGGCGGGCGGAGAGGTAAATGTTGTCGGACTCCAGTGAATAGCAATGATGCAAAATGTGATTCACCACTAATGTAGAACTTCATCGTAGGTTCATCCAATGTGCAGAGTATCAAGGTAAAGTGATCTGTTAATCATCTCAAGATTTAATGTGAGGCTATACATGACTGGTGGTTAGCCTCAGTGTCAGGTTATATAACACTGGTAGTCAGCCTTAATGTAAGGTTATACAACACTGGTGGCCAGCTTCAATGTCAGGTTATACAACACTGGTGGTCAGCCTCAATGTCAGGTTATACAACACTGATGGTCAGCCTCAATGTCAGGTTTTACAACACAGGTGGGCAGCCTCAATGTCATGTTATACAATACTGGTATGTAGCCTCAATGTCATGTTATATAACACTTGTGGTCAGCCTCAATGTCAGGTTATACAACACTGATGTTGAGTCTCAATATTAGGTTATACAATACTGGTAGTCTTCTTCTTCTTCTTTCGTTCACTTGAAACATGTCTATATTTGTAATTCTGTCATTCTGTCTCCTGAATAAAACTCACTGTCTTACTGGTAGTCAATTTCAATGTAAGGTTATACAATGCCGGAATGAGTCTCAATATAATGCGGTACAACTCTGATCCCGGTACTCAATGTTAGGTTATACAACATTGGTGGTCAGTCTCAATGTTAGGTTATACAACGCAGGTGGTCAGCCTCAATGTTAGGTTATACAACACTGGTGGTCAGTCTCAATGTAAGGTGGTACAACACTTGTCCTGAGTCTTAATAGAAGGTTATATAAAACTGGTAGTCAACATCAATGTAAGATTATATAACAATGGCAGTCAACCTCAATATAAGGTGATACAACACAGCCTCTATGTTAGGTAATGAGCCTCGACAATAGAAGACTTTGGGCAGGATGTGTTTCCGGTAAGTGACATCACAATGCAAGACTCCCTTGTATACATGTCAATGCATGCAACTGACTTGTTGCAATAATAAATAATTACAGAAAAATAATAGAATACAGTAACTAACAGTGTAGAAATATATACACATTCTAGGTCACAAGTTTTAAACCACTAATAAAATATATTAGGATGTGCAATGTGCATGTCAATGTTATCATATTAGGATTTGCAATGTGCATGTCAATGTCATGTTATCATGTTTTTAGTGGGTTTGTTTTCCCAAATAAAGTGCTATACATACATGTCACACTCATGTCATGAATTTTATTATCAATCATTGAATAATTATTGTTAAAGCACGTGTATTATATATGAAAATGTTTAACAATGAATTATCCATTTGCCTATCTATATAATAGTTGAATATATTTCTGTTAAAAAAATGATATATAAATTCTTTAAATGTGAATGACAAAATATATTTGAAAAATCTGAAACAAAATGTGCTCTTAAATTTTCATTTTAATTAATTGTAGGCCTATGCATCATAACAATTGTTGAACAGCAACTCCTATATATTATTAATACATCCATATTTACACATTCAAGGAAAGTTTCACAAGTTTTTAACTAATAAAAAAGTGTAATAGGATTAACAATGTGCATGCCTTTTAATAATTTATGTAGATTTTTATTTTCCAAATAAAATGTTATAGTATAGGCCTACACACTCGTGTCTCTGATTTGGTCATTAGTTGCTCAAGTATTAGTTCTAAAAACATGATCTATGTATGTAAAATGTTCAGGGATTAATATTATGTGTTCTTATAATGATTAAGCATAATGATACTGTTAATAATGTAATGTTTGTTTGTTTGTTTGAGAACCCCAGGAATTGAGAGTGATTTGCTCTTACTTCCAATGTGCAGCAGAAGGTGGGTTTTCAGAGCTTTCTTTCATACCCTGGAGGCTTCAGCTTTCAGCTTAGTAAAATGCTTATTGAAGGAGCCTTCTACTCAAAAGAGTATGTCATGAGACAAGCTGATATTTTGTTTGTTTCATACAATAGGCCCCCTATGCATCTTTCCTCCGATAAGGCACTTTACAGCCACAAACTACTTCTCATGTAGAAAGATCATTCCATTTTCTCCCTCCCTATTCTGTCCACATGAACACTTCTGATATCAAAATGTTTATAAATGGATACGTAATAATAATCAGTTGAGTTAGTTTGCTTACATATAATATTGTGTTAGTTATGGAAAATTTAATTCAGAAATGTATTGTGCAAAAAAGCAATAAAAATGTGTACATACCCAAGCTCGCATCCCAGAAAGCTGAGCCATTATCCATTTATTTTGAAATAATATACATCCACATACATCCTGATCCATTTTGAAATACACACAAGTATTGATAAGAATTCTGCATAAATGTCACCATGTCTTCACATCAGCAAATGCATACAAAATATGCAATTTTCATAAGATTTTATATTATTTACATTTTAACATCCAGGACTTATGTACATGTCCTTGGGTATATATATATATACAAGTTATTCTATTTTTATATACAGGTCTGAATATTTACATCCGCATGTGATATTCTAATCACATGTTTTTGGATGTAGATAATGCTACATGTATTGCATATGTATTTAACGGGAGCCTCTTTGCCGGTTTACTACAATACACATAGTTGCAGTCCTTATCAATCTACTTGACCAAATGCTAAGAACTTGCTATTATTATCTAAATTATTAATGATATCTGCTGTTTATGGATGACTGAGAAAATCTAATGCTGAAGATGTCTCATCTAAAGGTGCTTTCAATCCTGATGTGCATGTTGGATCAAATTTGAAATTATTTATAGTTTTTGTTTCTGCCTAGATTCAATTATTTCAAATAAAGTAGCAACATTTAAGACAAACTTAAGATGTTTATAAGTCATCATAACAATGTCATATAAAAAAGTTGATGTGAGCGGCTTTGGCATAGTGGTTCGCCAAAATGTATATATTAGCATCTAGGTGGATGATAAGAGTTCAAAGATTTACAATGTAGCGGTGTTGCTGTCACAGAGGCCAAACGTTTTGTTTTGGTAATTCTTCAGCGTGGTTGTGGTAAACATCTTCCTATATCTACGTATGGGTACATTGATTGCAGCTTCTTTTCTTCTTCTTCTTCTGCGTTCATTCTCAAACTCCTGTAGATCAGCAGGATGTAGTCCGGAGAACGGAATGCGTTGTGTCATAGTTTACAGTATTGCTACGATATTTGCGCCTTTCGGCCTGACACATCTGACTTCAGCATGGCTTTGGGTCACTGACCCTATATGGGATGGAGCTGGCTGTTTTTAGATCATCGCCTTTTACGACATGCATGGAAGGTAAACAGTGTTGCTATTCTTTGCTCCCCTTTCGGGCCACAACAACACACGGTCGGCAGCTTCTTTTGAATTATCTGCACTGCCCATTAGTTTTCCTCCAAAGTAGGTTATTGAGGATTTAACATGAATTTCATCCATTTCAACAGCTACAAGCTTTTCTGGTCCAGTCAGCTGGCATTGATTCAATTTCAGGTACTGAGATATACTACCAATATTAACAGACACTGATAATTCAGAAATTAAATTTCGTAGTGTGCTTCCGTGGGGTAGACATAAAATTTATGATTTTCTAATAAGTCTGTAACAAGATGGAGATTTAATAAACAGCATAACAAAGTGTGCTACTGCTATAACGCTTTCTTGATTTTGAAGCAATTAACAAATTCAATTGTTCTTCAAGAAATCTGATTTGAGTCTCATTTACTTCCACATCTGTCTCATTCTGAAACATTTGTTGTTCAGCAAAACTTTATAAATTACTTTAAGCTTTTTCCAATGAAATCCTTGAAAGTATTCCTCTGTTTATTTAAAAAAAAAATAACTGTAGTGAACTAGACGATTTTCATTCTGTGACCATCTCTCTAGTTTGGGACCATCTCTCTAGTTTGTGACCATCTCTCTATCTATAATCCATTTCAGATGTTTATCTTCAATTTTTTCATTCTGAGAAAACGGTTGAAATGTTATATCAGGCTTTACTTGTACACTTACTTCTATGGATGCTGCAAAGTCTGGTTTTACATCAATTATATAAAACACTACGCATGCTAAGGTTCAACAGCAATAGGCCTATAGCTTTACTTTTTCCCTAACTGTTTTCAATTTAGGCCTTATCTACTATCTATGACTGTCAGTCTAGAAAATTTTTTAACACATCTAAAGACAACCATTCATTAACTTTGTGTTCATGGATAATAGTAATTTGTGTGGTTAAGTGGTACGTTGTTCATGATTTTTACAAAGATGTGTTTTTTTATATTGAAAGGTAGGATGGTACATCAGGAAAGACAGTTGGATATGCATTCTTTTCTAACATATGAATTTGTTGTGGAATTACATTTCTTCTTCTTCGTTCGTTCACTTGAAACACGTCTATATCTGTAATTCTGTCTTCTGAATAAAACTCACTGTCTTTTGTACTTCATACAGTGTCATACAAAGAGCTTTGATTATAGTGTTGTTTCCTCTGGCCAATATGTCTACCTCGGCGTTTCATGCTCAGAACACTCTTGAAGTATATGTTTGGCACTCTGTGCTGCCTGTCCACATGTACACATGGCCGCATTACCAATCTTGAATTTCGTGTGCATGTGACTGCCGAGTCGGTTCTGTCCTGTTCTGAGGTGTAGACTTATAACTTGTTCTGATCTGTTCATAATGTGATAGTCATCTTGTGTTGGTGTTTGTGGCTTTCTTATTGACTTGATCATCTGTTTTTCTGATGGTAGGTGATTGGTATATCTGGTTGGTCTTCGGCAGCACCCTCCTTAGCCAGTTGGTCTGCTTTTTCATTTTCTGGTATTCCACAGTGCGAGGGTATCCACTGCATGGTTACCCTATACTGGTAAGACAATTCATTAAGTAGTTTTTGCAAGTCTCAGTTTTCCAGACTGGAGAACTTGAAGCACTGACCTTGCATCTGTCAGGAATACCACAGGCTGTATGCCAGAGTTGGAGTTAAGCAGTTTTTTAGTTGCCACACTAATTGCATGGATTTCTGCATCATAATTATTGCAGAATTTCCCTGTTGGTGTTCTGATTGTATCTCTTGGCTTGTGTTGATATTCTATATATACACCTGCACCTCCATTCCTCACTGCATTATGTGCTGACCCATCTGTGTATACTCTGACCCATATATCTTGTGGATATTCCTCATCTAGGAAACTGAGGGTGACTGTCCTTCGCTTCACACTGTTCTGTTCGTCCTCGCTTAGTATTCCTATCACATGGGTCTGAATATATATTGGCATTCCATGCCTTTCACTCCAAGGGATTTGTTCTCGTACAGACCTTAAAGGGATGTCAACTTCAGGCAGGTCTATAAGTTGTCTACGGAGTCGTTTAGCTTGGTGGATAAAGCTGTTCTTTTCAGTCGCACCATTGCTAGATTTTAGAATCTTTACCTCATTGGATGACTTGGCATACACTGAGACTTTTCTGCTTGAATTAGTACTTTTGTGTCTCTGCGTTCGCGAAGTGTTTGCATTCTTCCCATTTCTGCATCTCTACTATAGGTGTTGATTTCATTGTTCACAACATTATCCTAAGTGCCTGATTTTTCTCTTTATCTAGATCTTGTAATATGGTGTTTGATGCAGGATACAACGCAGCTGAACCATATTCCAGGTGTGGTCTTAAGCCTTGCTGGTAAACTTTACGGATTATATTTCCACTGGCTCCCCATGTGTTTCCACTTAGTTTTCTCAGGATAGCTAACTTCCTCCTGGCTTTTGTTGTTGCTTTGTTTATGTGTTGTTATCATCTTAAGTACCTCCGAGATATGTGGGTTGTTTGTTTTCCTTCAAGAGCTCTCCCTCTATCTTGATATGACCGACATTTTGTTTAGGTTATAAGGTGTGCCCATAAGGTTAGAGCATCGATTTACATTTGTTTAGTGGCCACTGTCGCATGTTCTTCCGTGCACCAGATCACTAGGTCGTCAGCATACATTGCCACTTTGATTCCGTGTGGTAGTTCAGCAACTAGGTCATTGATGTAAACCAAGAAAAGTGAGTGACAGGACTCCTCCCTGGGGGACTCCATGACGCCATAGGACTTTCTTCCTCTTACGACCATCTATTGTACCCTGGCTCTTCTATTATGCAGGTATGCTTTTACCCATTTGTACATTCTTTAGCTAACCCTGCAATTTCGCAATTTCTTTAAAAGTTCTTCTTTCCAGACCGTACCAAATGCTTTCATAAGGTCTATCCATGCTGCTAGTACCAGTTTCTTATCTTGGAGGGCATCCTCAATCTCTTGGGCGTGATAGGTTGCCTGATCTTCAGTAGAGTAGCACTGTCTGAAGCCTGCTTGCTGTGATACCAGAAGGTTTTCCCTTTCAAGGTACCACTGCATCCTAAGTTGATAATGCGTTCCATTATTTTGCATAGACAACTTGTGAGGCTGATGGACCTGTAATTGGAGACTGTGTTGCCATCTTTTCCTGATTGGAGGAGTGGTATCATTATTGCTTCTCTCCACGCCTGTGGTACATTACCTGTGGACCAGCTTGTGTTAAAGATCTGCAGTAGCTTTGCTTTTGCTGCAATTCTCAGGTTTTTAATTACAATTTTTGCGACGTGCGGACGAGCGTTGTCGTGGAGAAGAATCACACCTTGAGAAAGTCTGCCTGGTCGCTTAGCCTTGATGGCCTTATGCAGCTTGTCTAAAGTGTCTTTAAAATGGGCGGCATTGATGTTGACACGTCGCAAAAATTGTGCAGGAAACATTGGCAAAGAAGAATTGGGAAGTTCTTCATCACCCAGCCTATAGTCCCGATTTATCCCCGTGTGATTTCCATTTGTTCGGACCGTTGAAGAAAGCACTAAAGGGACAGCGTTTCAACAGCGACGCAGACGTGAAGACAGCGGTGACCACATGGTTCAGAGAACAGCCACGCAACTTTTTCTCGGACGGCATTCGACGTCTACCTAAACAGTGGGATGCTTGCCTAAATGCATACGGAGATTTTTTCTGATGAACCCAGGTGCATTCTTATTCACAAGTGGTTGCTTTGTTCAATTCCGTTGAAAATATTAAATTGCGTATGATACTTTTTAAATAAATCCACAAGTCCCGTTTTCATTTGAACACGCCTCGTATTTAATTGGACACTCCATCAGCTCCAGGGGGCATTTTTCATTTTAAATTTGGATATTGCATGCTCCAGTTCTCTCATTGTGATTGGTGCCTCCATGACTTCAGGTATTGGTTCGCCTTGTCCAATATTTTGCTGGTTCTCTCGAACCTCCTGTTGGTTGTCTGGGCTAACTTTGACGTTATTGTCTTCTGCAAAGAAATCTGCAAAGTAATCAGCTGCATATTTACCTGTTAAAATGTTTTTATCTTTATAAAGTGTGATACTGGTATTTCTCCCTGTACCTTCGTCATTTAGCATTTTTACAAGTTTCCATAATTTCCTAGTATCTCTTTCTAGGTTCAGCGACTCTGTTTTTTCTTTCTATCTGCTCCGCCTGGCTTGTAACTTGGCTGTTTGAAATTTAGCTTTGTTTGCTGATATTTGTTGTGATGTTCTTGGCTAGGTCTGTTCTCAGCATGCTATCTAGATGTTTCCATCTCATTTTGCAGCTTTTCCAGTTCATCATTCCAGTAGGGTTTGTAGTTTTTGCATGCCCGCCCCCCCTGGGTATGGTTTTACTAGCAGCATGTAGTATACATATATTAAATTTACTCACTGCTCTATTGATGTCTTTGTCCAAGTTCATGTCCTTAGCTAGAACACTGGTTAACTGCTGGTACATTTTCCAGTCTGCCCTCTTATAGTTCCACCTAGTGAGATTGCTGCTGTCCTTGGTAAATTCATTGTAGATTTCCAGAAATACTGGTCTGTGGTCACTACCCCCAAGCTGCTTTCCAATGACACCTGTGATGTTCCATTCCAGGACTGGTGAGTGGAATGCCAGGTCTGGTGTAGAGGTGGTGTGCCATGCTCTCGAGTAGGAGGTTTGTGAGTCTGCTGGCTGGTTAATAAGGATGAGATTATTTTCATCCTGCCAGCTCTCAATATGGATGTGATCGTAGCACCGGTTCTGAGAGTGGCTGTTGAAGTCACCACACGCCATACGTCTCTCTTTTTCTGGAATTGTGTCTAGTTCCAATGGTCTATCATTTGGGCAGTAGTAGTTCAGGAGATGGAATTCTGAACTGTCTCTTTTTAGGTGGAGCATCTGGTATTCTGCCCCTTCCATATATACTTCCAGCTGACATGCGCTGATATTGTTTTTAACAAGTGTCAGAATTTCAACCTTTCGCCTGTCCTTTCGGTCAGACCGGTAGCCTCTGATTTTGAAGGCTATGTCGCTGCTGAGGTGTGTTTCTTGGAAACAGCATATACTAATTTGTTCTTTATTTAGGATATTTTCAAGATTTTTTTGCTGTATCCATCTTTTTTATTGTTGACACCCTCAGCATTCTAGCTTTTATTGGTTGTTGGTTTGTTTGGCCAGTAGCTCTATTCCCTTGCCTCCTGGCTCCTCGGGGCAATTAAGAAGGACTTCAGTAACTGAGGTTAGGTCCTTTCGAGGTATAGGACCCGGCACCGTCGCTGCCTGAACGTCCGCCACAGGGCAGGCACCATAACTATTAATAAATACAGACATGTTTCCATTGTGTTTTGTGCGTGGCATCCTGATTATCTGTGCGCCTTTTGGCTGGTTGTCTCCGTCTTCAGGACTCTGCTTACTTGGGCAGGACTATGGTCCTGCTAGAGTGGGACTGCTCGACCAGTCTTAGTCTCCAGTCCCTGATGGCTGAACTAAGCCCCATCACCACTACACGGTGCTGGCCTCGATGGGGTGGAATTACATATTCAACACCATGTCTGTCTGTGAATTTGTATGAATGAATAAGTTCTTTTGACAGAAAATGCTTGCTACATACCAGAGTTGATTTAGTCGGTGTCCATTTCTATCATGGGATACATTTAATTTACTTTCCTATAAGCTCAATATCCTAGGGAAATTTAAACATTCACATAAACTTTGGTTGCACGATAGTTCGATTTGCAGCCAGGAACTCAACACTTAAGAGGCATATCTGCTGCCTTTCTCGTATAATATTATTGTGTGATATATTAATGTGATAATATTAGAAGAAAATTAGATAAAATTAACTGTATAAGTCGCTGGTGCTTTCTGTTGTGTTGTATGGTTGTGAGAGTTGGACACTCACTGCGGACACGGAGAGAAGATTACAGGCTTTCGAGTACAAATGCTACAGAAGAATTCTACGAATTTCCTATAGGGAACATAAGACCAATGTGTACGTAAGAAATAAAGTATAGATGTGTGCAGGTGTTCAGGAGCCATTGCTTTCAATAGTGAAACGACGAAAACTAGCATGGTTCGGACATGTATGCAGGCACGATTCCTTGTCAAAAACCAGACTGCAGGGAACTGTCGAGTGTGGAAGAAGCAGAAGAGGACAAATAAAAACATGGACAGACAACATCAAGGAATGGACAGGGCAAGATATTTCCACACTCATCCGCATCGCTGATGATAAAATTCGCTGGAGGACTCCGTGTGCTGATGCATCCAATGTGGTACCCCTACGACCCTGAAGGGTTATGGGTTTATTGATTGATTGATTAGAAGAAATTAAGCATACTTTTTTAAAGATACAATAACAAACCAAGATAAATCAACACACGTCAGATCATAATGGTAGATATTGTTTGCAAAAAGGTGTCGTTTGCCCAGTTACAAGATAATTCTAGCCAACAGGTCTTCTACTGCTGATTGGTCGCGGTTAGGTGATACAACACTGGTGTTGAATTTCAATGTAATGTAGTACAATACTGACCAATAACTTAATCTTTTGATCTTCAAAAAGATTTAAATAACAATGGTCCTGATTCTCAGTGTAAGATAACGTGATGTCGCCACCGATTCTCTGTGGTAATTTAAGCAACTTAGTAAGGCCAAAAATTAGCATTATCTACTTGTTGCATAGTAAATTAAATTTGTATTACACAAGAAACATTTGGTTAAGGTAACTATATAATAAACAAGATGACTTGTTGATAGAAGATCTCAGCTGTATTTTCTCAACTTCCAGACAATTAAGAAAATTGAAAAGTCTAACTGTACATACAAAAACAAATACATGAATCATAATATTGAATTATACTAATAAAGTTTTTCTGATTGTTTAGTAATAATGTTATATATTCATTATGTTTTTCTGATTGTTTAGAAATAATGTTATATATTCATTATATTTATTTGGCTTTTGTACAGATATATAAGATTTAGTAAACCAATGTGGCACAGTGATTATCATTCTTGTATTTTAGTTGTATGATGAGTTGTATGATTCATGTCCATCTGTTGCCAGGTCCGAAGGATAGCACAAAATAGTAACACTGTAACTTGCCATGCATATCATAAGAAGTGACTAAGGAAGTTTCTGGTGGTGGAGTTGGTTGTACCTTCCCATATATGGTCAGAAGATTCTGAAGGCATGCTGAAGCCAGGTGTGCCAGGATGAAAGGTGCAATAATTGCAGCCAAGCTGTAAATAATGACAAAACTAAATTCAGTTCAATCGACTAGAACCTGATAATCTACAAGAATTTGAGAATGAACACAGAAGAAGAAAAGCGTGTATGATTCCAAGTTGAGTTGGAATTTTTGTAATTACAAAGGGATTCAGAGTCACCCAACATGAGGAAAGGAGCACTTGAACAGTTCTTTGATCTAAAATGATTATTATAGATACTGACCACATCACACCTAAAAACATCAGGTATAACGTTACATTCTCCTGTACACCCTACTTGAATAGGGATTTTTCATGCCACATTTTAAGTATTGCAGACTTTGTTTTATGTTTATATTCTGAAAAACATAGTTTTTAATTAAATTAACTCATCCTTGTAAGGTTACAGTGGCTATTCCATATTTCTAAGGATACAGTGGCTATTCAATATTTGTAAGGTTGCAGTGGCTATTCCATCCCCAGCAAGATTTGGTTTTACGCAGAGTAGACACTGAGAAACAAGATGGAACTCTCCTGCACCGACTTATACTGAATCCTGTAATACTAATCTCAAAATTCATGAACAATATAGTAGACCAATTACTAAAGAATTACTAATTTCATTTTCTAAAATAACATGCATGACCATAAACATGCTACTTTCATTTTATTAAATCACATGTAGGCCCTTATGACCATAAACATGTTACTTTCATTTTCTCAAATCACACGCATGACCATAAACATACTACTTTCATTTTCTTAAGTCACATGTATGACCATAAACATGCTACTTTCATTTAATTTAAAATTAAATCAAATGATTCTAAATATTTTAGATATTTTTAAAATTTAAATCACACAGAGAACCACATACTTACTACTTTTATTATATTTTAAATCACATATGTCATCTTTGAGTTACTACTTTCATTAAAATCTAAAAAACATAGGCCTTTATATGACACTAAATCTATAATATTTCCTCACTGCAGCTAAACTGAAATACAACATGCTTAACTTGAAACAGGGTACTGAAGTTTTGTTAATATCTATATTTATCTATGCAGTCTGAATGTCAATATTGCTGTTCTTACTCATCGTATTATGACACTGCACTAGACTGACTTCTTTCTGGTACTAAATAGGTGAGTATTTTGCGTATTCCAATCACAAATCACTATATTGAATTGCTATCCGACTTGTGTATCCCAAATGGTGGGTTTGATTGAGTTAGACCAGCGTTTCCCAACCTTTTTTTAAAACCTAAGTCTTTATAAAATTCTGATACCTCTTATGCAACATATAAATATTATTTTAAATATTCAATTGAATTACTCCCTAAATGAAGCCGAATTACAACTTATTCAGGACATAATACTTAGGATTTAAAGAAATCACTAGGGAATTGTTTTTGTCTCCAGAGTAAGCTTGCGATGAAAAAAAAATAAATACATTTTATGATTCAATCACTATTATAACAATTTAGCACTGGCAAATAATAAATTGATTGATGAACATTTATTTACTGGTGTGAAACAGTGCAATTTCTATGTTCTAGTACTTTTATTTGAATGTTGAACTAATGATAACAATGCAAGCAATTATAATCTTGATTGCATACACACACACTTGTTTAGTAAGCCATTTCTGGTCACTTATGGTACACGTCACGTGATCTTACTCAACACACACGCACATTTACACAGCGATGTGGTTTCGATTTCAAACCTTAAGAATTCAAAACTTCAAACGTGATTTTAATCAGCTGATATTTAATATTTTGTGTTTGTACAGAAACATGTGTATTGCTATTGTTAATTACTAAACTTAGTATATTTGTTTACTGTGGTGGTTATTATGGCTGATTCTATTAATGATGTTGTTGTAGATTTATTTGAGCGACCGTTTCAATCGCGAACATTTAATGAAAAATTGGACTTGGTAAAAATGGGCAGACCGATTCCTGCGTTAAGCAGTTTGAAACGAGAAGGAACAAAATGTGTCCGTTCATTTAACAATGATTTATATAAGAAAGTCGTGTGGCTTTGTGGTTCGGAATCATTATGTAAGTTATTTTGCTGGCCATGTATATTGTTTGTAAATGACACTTCGCCTTGGAACAGCAGACAACGCGGGTATTCTGATCTAAATAATTTACATAACGCTATTTCAAGACACGAAAAGTCTGAAAGTCATATTCACGCTTGGATAGCGTTACAAGTGTTTGGCTCCAGCAGAATTGATGTTCAATTGGATTTTCAGAAAAAAGAAAGTATTATGAAACACAATGAAACAGTTAAAAATTTTCGAGAAATCCTTAAGAGGTTAATTGCTGTTACTTGTTTTTTAGGAAAACAAGAATTAGCTTTTCGTGGTCACAGCGAGGGGATTGATTCCACTAATCGTGGGAACTACATTGAAGCTTTAAATTTATTAGCAGAGTTTGATGAAAAATTGCATCAGCATCTCATGACGTCAAATATATTCACGGGTCTTTCCCCATTAATACAGAACGATCTTATCCAAAGTGTGAACAATGTAATAACTGCAGAAGTGAAATTTCAGATTCAATCGTCCAAATTTGTCGCCATCCTAATTGACGAGACCTCTGATGTAACAAACTTGTCTCAGCTGTCAGTTGTTTTTAGATATGTTTATAATGGTAATATTTACGAAAGATTTATTGGCTTTCATGACGTTAGCTCTGACAGATCTGCACAAGCATTGTCAAAACTGGCTTTAGACAGTCTTGATCAATTTGACTGTAGAGAAAAACTAGTAGCACAAACTTATGATGGTGCAGCAGTAATGGCAGGCCAATTGAGTGGTGTGCAGACGAGAGTTAGGGAAGTTGTTTCTCAGGCATTATTCATCCACTGCTATGCACACAAACTTAATTTAGTACTGTCTCAAGCTGTCTCATGCATAAGTGCGTGTAGAATATTCTTTTCGTCACTTAGCAGTTTTGCTTCATTTTTTAGTCATTCAGCAAAGAGAACACATTTGTTGGACACCATAGTGAAAAAACGGTTTCCCAAGCTGGCGGCAACCAGATGGAATTATTCCAGTCGTTTAGTACAGACTGTTTCTGAATATCATAATGAATTAATAGATTTATTTGAATGCATTTTGGAACGACCTGGTGATTGGGATCACGCAACAATTAATGAAGCAGTTGGATTTCTGTCAAACCTAGGGGATTTTGAATTCAATTTCCTTTTGGCTGTGTTCACCGATATTTTTTCGATGACAGATGTTGTATTTAATATCCTTCAATCAAATTCACTGGACATCACATATTGTACTCTAGAGAGATAGTTGAGTTAAAAGAAAAATTGTTCACAATGCGCAATACTGGCTTTGATTCAATTTGGGCCAAAATAGAGTTCAAGTGTGGTCCTCCAACAAAGAGAAGAAAGCGAGAATCCTCAGTTATCCCAAAGGATGAGTACAGAAGGTTGTATTGTGAAATTCATGATACGGTAAACTGCCAGTTACAAAGCCGGTTTGATTCTCTGTCAGATTTGTCATTTCTTGAAATTTTTGACTGTAAGAAAATTTTAACATTTTCAAAAGAGTTTCCACAAGAGCAGTTTTCCACACTGAACGGAATATATGGGAAATATTTTGATATAGTAAGACTGAGATCTGAATTAAAGGCAATGTTTGTATCCCAACACTTTAAAGAAATGTATGTGTCCGACATTCATAGATTTCTTTTGAACAAAGGACTTCACAGTGGTCTTCCAGAACTTCATAAACTTTGTGAATTAATATTGACAATTCCTGCATCGTCGTCTTCAGTGGAACGTTCTTTTTCTGCATTAAAACGCATTAAAAATGTCATAAGGAACTCGCAGGGGCAATGTCGTCTTTCTGCTCTATCAATGATGTCAATTGAAAAAGACCTTCTTGTAGAGATGAAAGGCAATGATGACTTTTATAACAAAGTAACAGAGGACTTTAGCAGAAAGAGCCGCAGAATAGAACTGAACTTCAAATAACTGGGTAATTAGAAAATTATCATTTTTTAAAAGTTGCATGCTCTCTTTCAGACCCCAGGATACGCCACTGTGATAAACATACCCAAAGGAAATAATCAAATAACGAGATGTGATTTCCAAACAAGAAACATAAAATGCTTTCTACTTTAAAGCCTAACTAACCAAATGAGGTTCAATCCCAAAACATGTGCCTACCTATTTGATTTACCTTGGCTATTTTTATCAGTTTATGTTTATCATTTATTAATTTAAATATTAATTCATTTAGGGCTAGGGTTAGTTATATACAACACAGCTTTTCTAATCCTAACCCTAAAAAATTAATACTTAAATTAATTATTTATTAATTACACTGGTTTACACACAAAAAATGAAGTTGAAAGTTGTCTATAATTTTTTAACTGAAATAGGAGGATTTGTGCCACTGAAGCCAAAAATGACATCCATTTTTCTCAATCAGGTCAGGTTTTTTTTCTAAATTGATTTAAAAAAATTATATTCTCTGACTATAAACCTCCATTCATAACTACATTATGGTAATATTATTAGTTGGTTTATGTTTTACATTTCTCACATAAAAAGTATTTAACAGAATGTATTTATTAAATGTTACAAACATGAAATTATATAAATGAAGAGAAGACATTGAAAAAAGTAAGGACATGTAAATTATGTCATCACTGAGCTAAATTCAATACATAAACTTCAATTTCTCCAACTTTCTCGAGTGCTCAGCAGCAGGGATGTCTCTCTTCTCTCTTAGCCATTATTACTGCATCCCAATGTCCTTGATTTTATGTCCCAATGGAACCTCTCTCCCTGCTCGTCACTCATTGATCCAAGATTCTCTGGAAACCGATCCATATGTGAAAATAAATAATGCACTTTTATGCTCATGTTGCATCCAATGTTTTTGAAAGCAGTCAGCATATTGTTGACAACTTCTTCATAGTTACTGGCTTTGGTGTTGCCCAAAACACTCTTCACAACCAGAACAAAGGCCTTCCATGCTTTCAATTCCAATTTGTTTATTGATTTTTCAAACTTTGGATCTCTGATGAGCTGAGAATTTGAGGACCATCAAAAATGCCATTTTCAACCTCTCTATGGTTAATCCTAGAAAAGCACGGCACAAGTAAGTGAAGCAGCCACCATCCTTGTTCAGGGCTTTAGTGAACTGTTTAATCAAGCCAAGCTTGATATGCATCGGTGGGAATAGTATCTTGTTTCTGTCTACCAGAGGATTGTTGACAATGTTCTTTTATCTACCCGGCACCAATTCTTCTTGTGCAGGCCAGTTCTCTTGGTATAGTGCTGAGACTTGTCCCTACTATCCCACATGCACAGAAAGCAGATGTACTTTGTAAAGCCAAACTGTTGTCCCAATAGATAATTCACAATCTTCAAGTCAACACAAATATACCACTTGTGCTGATAAGAAACTTTATCCAGCACATACCTCACCGCTTCATACTTCTCCTACAGTGTAGTCAAGTGAATTGATTGATTGATTGATAACATACAGAATTGTACTGTGCACACTCAATATCATATAAAATTATACTTTCTCAGTCCTTCTCAGTCATTCTTTTTATTGTTTATTCACAAACATATTTTATCTCTTGTCTAGTTAGTTCATTTTTTCCTAGTAAATTTCTCTGCTGTTGCCTTGAACACAGCATTATGCGCTGTTAGAAGTTTTCTCCAAGCAGATTCCACTTCTGATGTGCCTCTTGAGCCCAGCTGAGAATTGACAAATTGCAGAAGAACTGTCTTCAAGTCCTGTTTAAGAAAATAAAATAATCATTAGAAAGATTTTTTTTTGTAGTGAAAAATGTGAATCTAGGAGGAAATATGATATCATTCATTAGTTTATCTCTGTTTCAGCGTGTACATTTATGTGAGAAAAGGTTAGAGTGATGTCATAACAAAGTCAGGAGAGATATTAATATTCTTACATTCCACTACAAAACAAAATATGCATTTACTTTCATCTATTTTCTCTTTCCAGTATTAGCATACTTCGCAACCAAGCTGCATTCCATGAAGTAGCCTTCATTGTCAATGTGTAGATTTCTTTACTAGCAGCTGCATTCCAATAAGTAGCGTTCATTGTTAATGTGGATAGTCGGTCCTGTTCAAGTGAAACTTTCGAAAACCTGTGTTTTACATAAGTACTATTGTTGTTACGCTTCACGCAATATTAACTTACTCGTATATTGATTGTCAATGACTCCGACTTCTGTGCATTCCACGAAGTAACAATCATTGTCAATGTATATAATTCTTTACTAGTAGTTTATTGTAATCTTTCATTATATATTTCTCTTTATTATCAATACAAAGTACCCTGTTTATTACTTATAAAAAGCTCCCTCTCTATTACCAATACAAAGTACCCTGTTTATTACTTATAAAAAGCTCCCTCTCTATTACCAATACAAAGTACCCTGTTTATTACTTATAAAAAGCTCCCTCTCTATTACCAATAGAAAGTTCTCGTTACAAGCATTCTATAGTTCACTTCCCTACCATTGCCCACTTCCTAACAATATATAGCTTCTTTCATTGCCAAGAATGCATCAATAAGGTAGAATACCACAGCATTAGAAATTAATAAATAAAGTCTATTTCAAGATATGGTTTCTATAATTTACTTCCAAATAGACCACACAACCCTAAAGTCAGATGTATTGGGGTATGTGGGCACTAATTAGTTGTGCAGAAGCCTGGGAAAATGTTGAAATGGATGTCATATGAACGTAACCATTTGAATGATAAATAAGAAGAATGACAGTGTTATAGTCCGTTCAGAATCGTTTGCCGAGATGTTAAATTATTTTTATCAAAAACGTATTGTTCATTTGGATTGATCATTTGAAGTTAGGTTTAGAATAATAATGTCGCTATAGAAATATTTTTTTATCAAAGAAATGTGATCCAGTATCAAAGATACCTTATTTAACCTATATTAAAAAAAAGTTAATCTAAATTATAAACAACAGCTGGATTATGTAGATGCTTACATCTCACAGCTGATTATTAAATATAAAGGCATGACCCTCACGGTAGAATGTGCACCGTTCTAAAAGTAGTTGTTTCCACTGTACATTTGTATAAAGCAATGTTACATATGGAAATTCCCGTTTAGCACCAAATATTATTTTTCCTGAACTTAGAATTATGTGAAATCAAAAACGGCTATTTACTCGATTTCAAGTCACAAGTCAGAGGCACGTCTCAATATTTACAGAAAGTAGGCGGCACTAAGCATATTACCTTCTGCAAGTCTATGTGAGAATGAATCTGAAAGCGAAATATTTTACTGAGCATAACATTGCTATAAAGATTTATCAATACTTCTGCAGAGAGCGTAAAAAGGGACATCTTTATTGTTCTTTATCAAATCCTGAGAAGAGAACAATGCATATTTTAGGTTTGTGTAAACGTTCATTTGATCGAATAGTGGAAGCAAGCGGATATTTATTGCCAACAAATTCACGAAAGCAAGGAAGGAAAGAAAAGATAGACAGTTTCGATAAGGACCTAGTAAAAAGAGAAATATGTAGCATGTTTGATAAAAACGAAGAAGTGACACTTAGAAAGTTGAAGATTTGGCTGAAAACTAATAACGACATTGAAATATCAAAAACTTTATTATGGAAAACTGTAAGAAATGCAGGCTTCACCTTTAGAAAGTATGCTGGTGGAAAAAACATTATTTGTGAAAAGCCACATCTGGTAGCTCTTAGAAGCAAGTATTTACGTGAAGTAAAGGGAATGCGCGAGAATGGTTATGATATTGTGTATTTAGATGAAACTTGGATCAACGCTCATCATACAAATGAAAAGGAATGGCAGTTAGCAGATGGAAGTATTAAAAGATCAGTACCAAGTAGTAAAGGGCAACGTTTGATAGTTGCACATGCAGGTAGCAGACATAATGGGTTGTTGCAGAATGCTCATCTAATTTTCATTTCAAAATCCATTGACAATAGAGACTACCACTCCGAAATGAATGGGCACATATTCGAAGACTGGATCGAAAAAAGTATTCTTCCAATATTAGATAGACCTTCTTGTCTGATAATGGACAATGCTTCATACCATAACGTAGTGAACGTAGAAGATAGAATCCCAACATCATCAAGTACAAAAGATGCAATCAAAACGTGGCTCATAAAAGAACACATACCAGTTACCGACAGGTACTTGAAACCCGAATTGCTTAACCTTGTAAAACAGACACAACGAACAAAGATATTTAAAATAGACAAGTTAATTGAAGAACATGGTCATAGATGTTTGAGACTACCTCCATATCATGCACACTTAAATCCTATAGAGCTAATTTGGGCAAAAGTTAAAGGACACGTAGCATCTACAAATACAACTTTCAAATTATGTGATATTGAGACACTTACAAATCAGGCTCTATCAAATATACATAAAGACTACTGGGTGAAATGTGAGGATCATGTGTTACGCCAAGAAGAGGAATATTGGAAAAAGGAAGGTTTGTTGTTTGTTCAGCCGAAAACAGTAATCGACCTATTTGACTCGTCTGATTATGAATGATCATTACTCTGATTAAGTCTACACTAAAAAAAGTTTGATTTGCAAAATTTACAAGTTGATTTGTAAAACATTTCATTGCTCAATACCACCCAAGCAATTCAAAAAAATGTTATAAGCAAACCATCAACCATTACTTATAAAAATTAGCCCGCTTGATTCAATACAGAAGTTCAGATATCTTGGATCAACTATTACAGACAAAATTTCCTTACATGAAGAAATATATGTACTTATTTCAAAGGCAGCGACAACATTTGTGAAACTCACACCAAGAGCATGGAACAATATCAAATTGACTCTACGAACAAAAGATATATTTTAAATTTTTTTTACACCTGCCACCATGTAAAATTTTGTGGACACGCCTATGGGTCATCATTGCACTAGATTACTGTAAAATATTTTGTTTATGGTCGAAATAATATTTACATGGGCAAACATCAAAAGAATTCGCCGCTTTCAAATAACCGTTACAGCTAGACATCAAGTAACACATATGTTTTCGCGACATGGACATTTTAACAACGTATGCCAAAATTCATGTGAAATCATCAAGAACTTTTTGAATTATAAATCATAACATCTCGGCAAACGATTCTGAACGGACTATATATATTTTTTTTATAGTATTACTGTTAGTGATAGTGTCAGTAATAGTGTTACTGTTTGAAATAGTGTTACTGTTACTGTTAGTGAGTGTTACTGTTAGTGTTAGTATTACTGTTAGTGTTACTGTTAGTATTCTGTTAGTGATAATGTTACTGTTAGTGATGGGGTTAGTGTTACTGTTAGTGAAAGTGTTAGTATTACTGTTAGTGTTAGTATTACTGTTAGTGTTAGTATTACTGTTAGTGTTAGTATTCTGTTAGTGATAATATTACTGATAGTGATGGGGTTAGTGTTACTGTTAGTGAAAGTGTTAGTATTACTGTTAGTGATGGGGTTAGTGTTACTGTTAGTGATGGGGTTAGTGTTACTGTTAGTGATGGGGTTAGTGTTACTGTTAGTGAAAGTGTTGATATTACTGTTAGTGATGGGGTTAGTGTTACTGTTAGTGAAAGTGTTACTGTTAGTGAAAGTGTTAGTATTACTGTGTGTGATAGTATTACTGTTAGTGTTAGTATTACTGTTAGTGATAGTGTTAATATTCTTATTAGTGATAGTGTTATTATTACTGTTTGTGATAGTGTTAGTATTATTGTTAGTGTTAGTATTACTGTTAATGTTAGTATTACTGTTAGTGTTACTGTTAGTGTTAGTATTACTGTTAGTATTACTGTTAGTATTACTGTTAGTGTTAGTATTACTGTTAATGTTAGTATTACTGTTAGTGTTAGTATTACTGTTAATGTTAGTATTACTGTTAGTGTTAGTATTACTGTTAATGTTAGTATTACTGTTAGTATTACTGTTAGTGTTAGTATTACTGATAGTGTTAGTGTTAGTTTTACTGTTAATGTTACTGTTAGTATTACTGTTAGTGTTAGTATTACTGTTAGTGTTACTGTTATTGTTAGTATTACTGTTAGTGTTAGTATTACTGTTAGTGTTAGTATTACTGTTAGTGTTAGTATTACTGATAGTGTTACTGTTAGTGTTAGTATTACTGATAGTGTTAGTGTTAGTATTACTGTTAATGTTACTGTTAGTATTACTGTTAGTGTTAGTATTACTGGTAGTATTACTGTTAGTGTTAGTATTACTGTTAATGTTACTGTTATTGTTAGTATTACTGTTAGTGTTAGTATTACTGTTAGTGTTAGTATTACTGTTAGTGTTAGTATTACTGTTAGTGTTAGTATTACTGTTAGTGTTAGTATTACTGTTAGTGTTAGTATTACTGTTAGTGTTAGTATTACTGTTATTGACAGTGTTAGTATTACTGTTAGTGTTAGTATTACTGTTAGTGTTAGTATTACTGTTAGTGTTAGTATTACTGATAGTGTTACTGTTAGTGTTAGTATTACTGATAGTGTTAGTGTTAGTATTACTGTTAATGTTACTGTTAGTATTACTGTTAGTGTTAGTATTACTGATAGTGTTACTGTTAGTGTTAGTATTACTGTTAGTGTTACTGTTATTGTTAGTATTACTGTTAGTGTTAGTATTACTGTTAGTGTTAGTATTACTGTTAGTGTTAGTATTACTGTTAGTGTTAGTATTACTGTTATTGACAGTGTTAGTATTACTGTTAGTGTTAGTGTTACTGTTAATGTTAGTGTTAGTGATAGTGTTAGTAATACTCTTAGTGATCAAGTTTAGAAAACCTTGGTGACTTTTTAAGACTTTTTAGACACCTGGGTAGGGGGTCCTTTGTCCATTGTCCTGCTGCAAGAGATATGGGAGTTTGAGAATGAACATATAAGAAGTATCTGGACACAGGTCATTTGTAAGTGTCAATGAGCTATGTTATCTGGATTCAGTTTGTTATAAGTAATAGAGACTCAGAGAAGAACCTTCGTGGTATGAGATCATGAAATCGGATATTGTATTGTATGAGCTCCAAGAACGAAAACTTCCAAATGTCCCCTCCTAATGATAGGAAATTAAAACCTGTTTTGTGTTGCAAAAGCTGTTTTAGAATAGAACATGCTGAGACATGTTTCCTGTTGGTCAAAGACAAGCCATACACTTTCATAAGCAGACATGTTTCGGCATGCGGAATGTCTCACCAGTAGCGTTTCTTACTAACTGCAGAAGAAAATGCCTAGTAAATTACATATTTATATTATAAGACTTTCTTCTTGTGGAAACTCCACTGCATTTTTACATATATTTCACCCCCTCTGAGTAGGAGGCTTTTTCTCAAGGTGTAGCACACTGCTAAAAGTTGGAGTCGTCTGTGTATGAAATAGGCTACATAGAAATGAACAACCATTGTAAAGAAAGGATACATGAGAAAAGCTCTTTTCCTGAATAATCTGGCTCGCTTGATCTCAAACAGCATTATAAATCTTGGCTGATCAAACTATTTACATGTTTTTCATTAGATACACAAAAGTATGAGCGTCCATCATTCCCTGATGTAAATAACATGTTGCACTGTGTCATATATTATTCCCGTTTTGTTTCTTCTCTGCCCCTCTAGTTCCTACATAATCCAGTTATCATTCATACTATGTCAGACTTCTGACATGTGCTCCAAGTAGCTTTGATATGTGCTCGTTATCGATATTTATGCTAACACTGCTTATCTTCCTTTTCTTTTACTGCTTTTTTACTGCCGAAAGTTTTTTTTACTGCTTATCTGCCTCTATTTCGTTTTTCGCTACATTCCAACTTTTTAACATTATTTTATTATATTTTGTTTTGCAAAAAATGTAGGCATCTCTCCCCGAAAAGTACCTGATCATTGGTAGTGCCGTTCTTCGCTCGTTGTGTGTTGTATTGTGTTTCTGATAGATGGCTTTAAGATGAAACATCAACTTTGTGTGCTATTTACAGTGATGAGAACAGTTTAATTATCCTGTTTTCAATTTCTCCAAATCTTTCAAGATAGCCCATATTAAGGTGGGGAGGAGGAGGGATTCAATCACCATACACACACACACACACACACTGCCGTTAGGAAATCATAACATGACTTTTAGTACCAGAAAATTTGGGTAAAACCTCCGCTTCTCAAGCGATTTTCGTCAAAAGATCATCAAAATTGTAATAAAAAAGAGGGAATTGCAATGAAAATGGGCACATTCCTTTTTGATAACCACCCTCCCTTACTGAAGACTTATCTAAGGTCTTTCTTTCATGTTCTCTCTTCTCCTTGTTGTTGTGACTTCCTATTTTCGTTTTCGCTGCTAGTTCCATACCATTGATCTTCTAACTTTTACTAATCTTCACTCCATTGAGGTCAACTCATTGAAGTAGAGATGGGGCTTAGTCCAGCCAACAGAGGCTGAAAAATAAAATTGGTTGGGCCAACTCTGACATCGAGCAAGACCACATTCCTGCCCAAGCAAGCACATGTGCTGAAGTCGGAGATACCAGGCCAAGAGGCAACCATGGTATCACATAACATGAGTAGATAACATGCCATCACTAATCTTCTGATCATAGGACTAGCTGATCTTCATTTTCCCTTCTCAATCTTAGTGTCCACCAGACATTGACCTGTTCATCCCCACCTCACAATTTTATAGTGTCTTCTAATCATACTGCAAAAGGACTAAACCCCCCTTTTACATAAAGAGAAAAGAGCCACACAAATGATAACAGAAATTCTTGATACCTCAAATTCTTTTAACGTGATTCCCCGTCCAACATGAGATTCTGAAATCTTCTGAACAAGACCAACTAAAGTCTCTGGGTCATCAACGTTTTCCACATATGAAGTAATTGTGTAGAATACACTAGTAGCGTGAGCTCGTAGTTTGGGGCTCTCCCGGAGTTCAGATTCTGGTTTTCCTTTGAATACGGGAAAGTAGTCCATCAAATATGGGAACGCTGCAAAGACCCTGCGGATAAATATCACATGTACGAATATAATGTTAAACATTGCTGTTTTATCTTTGCATTTTGTATGTTAAAATGTCATTTTGAAGCGACTCCAGCAATTTCGAGACAGGCTGTATGCAAACCCGTAAATTATAATGAGGGTTTGGGTTCAAAGATTCTCTAACGGTTTCCTCAAAAAAAATGTCATCAAGCTATGTTCTATGCAATATAAATATATTCAGTCGGTTGTGATTGCGTTATGAACGGTCCAGATGCACAATCGATTGCGGTAGGGTATCAATCTGGTACCATGTCCGACCGAGACATACTCTCTGCCACATAGTATGTGTCTAGTAGACTACATAATTTAATGTAATTTTGGGGTTATTATTACATCAATTCTGTGTTTGTTTGTACTTATTTTGATAAAGAACATTTAGTCGAAACGTCGATTTGTTTTTTCTTGTAGGTTCAATATAAACTTATTTAACCCAGTTTATTTATCTACCATACGGTATATAGTTTTATTGCAGTTTCTCATTAAAATAACAGCATCACAAGGCGATTAACTTAAATGTAATGTCAAATGGTGAAATATTCCCTTTAGCTGTGAGTAGGTAGCTTTTGACAGCCCATTCATAACATTTCTGACAAAATCATAGGTTCTTCTCAGTTTTGTAACTGAAGCGACACTCAGGCTCATTTAAGGTTATCTCAAAGGCATGAATGTGTAAGACAATAGATAATAAATAGGCCGCTGAAAAACTGTATAACAATAGCGCTTTAGCAAAACACAAGGTCTATCGGTCTTATAATTAACGTACAAATTATCGTATGTCTAATGCATTTGTGATAATGGCTTTATTTTTAATGCTTGTTCACTATTGATCTTGTATTTTCTTGATAAAGAACTTATAGTTGAAACGTTGAGACTGTCCTGTATATTATTATTATCGGTATTTTTCATACCCACGCCCTATATTCTGATAGTCTGTGCTTTCATTGTAAAACTGATCGATCTTGTGTTTTACATATGTATTATGGAGGTGCAGGGGGTTTCTGGAAAGATGTTTAGTCCCAGAACGGAGACATTACAATATGGGGTATCGCATGATTATTACGTTCTGTCAGAAGAACATCATTCACTCAGGGCCAACAATCTCATCATTCTTCCGCCATATTTGCTGACCTATCCGCAGTGATGCAAATATCTATCATTTTCCGTCACATGGGAATCTGCCACAAATGCACAACGGTGAAATGTCCGCTGGCCTGAATCTCTTATTTATCCATGGGGATTATTTGATAGAAAATAAAAACACGAAATAGAGACAAGATGGGACAATAATTTTTCTCAAAGGCGATAGGTTGTCAACCTGTTCTTGACTTTCCATAGTAGCATCTCCTAAAACATGCATGGAAAGACGACGTTGGTCATTCTTTGCACCCAGAATTATTAGTCCAGGCCTCGATAGCCAAATGAGCCCAAATGTAAAAATTTAGCAATGGAATTTAGCATTTAGTAAAAAGTTAGCAATGATTTGCAGAAAAGCAAGGGGAAAGGCAAATTAGGGCAGACCAAAGACATCACCGGGTCCTTTACAAATTACTGACTGTAGCAGATGAACTCGACCACGGGCGTGAGAACTTTTGAGTGCTTGTAAAGTAGACCTTTCTGGAAAGAACACACCAGCTCAAGATCAAGAGGTTGTGTAATACGGCATAGGTTTGCTGTTGCAATCAGCGGTACTACAGTTCGTTTTCATTTTCTTTAGATCAGGGATTTTTTGCCGTTGTCTGTAGTACTGATGTTATTTTCGCTAAATCTGTTATAATCATGGGTTCGTTGGGGCTTTTTTAAAAAAGAAATTCAACTTGCAGTAATTTTCGCGAAAATACGAGAAAAATACTTTCAATTATTTTCGAAAAAAAGGTCACCACAAAGGTCACTAACATAGAAAAGATGAAATTGCACAGTAAGATTGTGTTTCTTAGTCAAACAAACCTTCATTGCTGAATGGATATTTAAGTCTCTGGTCTTATATAGATGAATAATATAGTCAGCATTTATCTGGGGTGTTTTCAGGAAAATCTGGGATTATTACTGAAACGTTAGTGGTAACCGCAATCGTCGAAAATAACTGTACAAAAAAGCAAACATGACCTGAAATGCTGATTCTTGGTTAATTCCGTGCCGTCCGATGGTCAGCCTTGACTTTTTTGGCCCGCGACTCCGTGCATATAAATAGTGACAACTAAAAGCACGTAAATAATGAAAAACTTACGAGTGAAGTCTTGTTTACTTTGTGAAAAGAGGTCTTTACTGTCAACAGTCGTGGTATGACTCCAGATGGTAACTTGTAGTATACTTCATTTTTTTTTCCATTTCAGTACTGAATATTTTTGCGTGAACTGAATATGATACACCTTATGCCTGCAGGTTATAATCAGCGCACACTGGACAAGTCAGTAGGTGCTTTGACACCTGTCTTAATAAATCCATCGCATCGTAGCGTCCGGCAGCTTTGGTTCGATGCGGATTTATCAGCGCGCGCGCGCACTTCCGTTAGGAAATCATAACATGACTTTCAGTACCAGGAACTTAGTCAAAATTTGGGTAAAACCTCCCCCTCCCAAGCGATTTTCTTCAAAAGATCATCAAAATTGTAATTAAAAAGAGGGAATTGCAATGAAAATTGGCACATTCCTTTTTGATAATCACCCTCCCTTACTGAAGACTTATCTAGGGTCTTTCTTTCATGTTCTCTCTTCTCCTTGTTGTTGTGACTTCCTATTTTCGTTTTCGCTGCTAGTTCCATACCATTGATTTTCTAACTTTTACTAATCTTCACTCCAGTGAGGTCAACTCCTTGAAGTAGAGATGGGGCTTAGTCCAGCCAACAGAGAATTAAAAAGAAAATTAAATAAATTTTACATAAAGAGAACAGAGCCACACAAATGATAACAGAAATGATTTATACCTCAAATTCTTTTAACGTGATCCCCCGTCCAACATGAGATTCTGAAATCTTCTGAACAAGACCAACTAAAGTCTCAGGGTCATCAACGTTTTCCACATATGAAATAATTGTGTAGAATACACTAGTAGCGTGAGCTCATAGTTTGGGGCTCTCCCGGAGTTCAGATTCTGGTTTTCCTTTGAATACGGGAAAGTAGTCCATCAAATATGGGAACGCTGCAAAGACCCTGCGGATAAATATCACATGTAAGAATATAATGTTAAACATTGCTGTTTTATCTTTGCATTTTGTATGTTAAAATGTCATTTTGAAGCGACTCCAGCAATTTCGAGACAGGCTGTATGCAAACCCGTAAATTATAATGAGGGTTTGGGTTCAAAGATTCTCTACTAACGGTTTCCTCTAAAAAAAATGTCATCAAGCTATGTTCTATGCAATATAAATATGTTCAGTCGGTTGTGAGTGCGTTATGAACGGTCCAGATGCACAATCGATTGCGGTAGGGTATCAATCTGGTACCATGTCCGACCGAGACATACTCTCTGCCACATAGTATGTGTCTAGTAGACTACATAATTTAATGTAATCTTGGGATCATTATTACATCTATTCTGTGTTTGTTTGTACTTATTTTGATAAAGAACATTTAGTCGAAACGTCGATTTGTTTTTTCTTGTAGGTTCAATATAAACTTATTTAACCCAGTTTATTTATCTACCATACGGTATATAGTTTTATTGCAGTTTCTCATTAAAATAACAGCATCACAAGGCGATTAACTTAAATGTAATGTCAAATGGTGAAATATTCCCTTTAGCTGTGAGTAGGTAGCTTTTGACAGCCCATTCATAACATTTCTGACAAAATCATAGGTTCTTCTCAGTTTTGTAACTGAAGCGACACTCAGGCTCATTTAAGGTTATCTCAAAGGCATGAATGTGTAAGACAATAGATAATAAATGAGGCTGCTGAAAAAATGTATAACAATAGCGCTTAAGCAAAACACAAGGTCTATCGGTCTTATAATTAACGTACAAATTATCGTATGTCTAATGCATTTGTGATAATGGCTTTATTTTTAATGCTTGTTCACTATTGATCTTGTATTTTCTTGATAAAGAACTTATAGTTGAAACGTTGAGACTGTCCTGTATATTATTATTATCGGTATGTTTCATACCCACGCCCTATATTCTGATAGTCTGTGCTTTCATTGTAAAACGGATCGATCTTGTGTTTTACATAAGTATTATGGATGTGCAGGGGGTTTCTGGAAGAATGTTTAGTCCCAGAACGGAGACAATTCCAATATGGGGTATCGCATGAATATTACGTTCTGTCAGAAGAACATCATTCACTCAGGGCCAACAATCTCATCATTCTTCCGCCATATTTGCTGACCTATCCGCAGTGATGCAAATATCTATCATTTTCCGTCACATGGGAATCTGCCACAAATGCACAAAGGTGAAATATCCGCTGGCTTGAATCTCTTATTTATCCATGGGGATTATAAGATAGAAAATAAAAAGACGAAATAGAGGCAAGATGGGACAATAATTTTTCTCAAAGGTGATAGGTTGTCAACCTGTTCTTGACTTTCCATAGTAGCATCTCCTAAAACATGCATGGAAAGACGACATTGGTCATTCTTTGCACCCAGAATTATTAGTCCAGGCCTCGATAGCCAAATGAGCCCAAATGTAAAAATTTAGCAATGGAATTTAGCATTTAGTAAAAAGTTAGCAATGGTTTGCAGAAAAGCAAGGGGAAAGGCAAATTAGGGCAGACCAAAGACATCACCGGGTCCTTTACAAATTACTGACTGTAGCAGATGAACTCGACCACGGGCGTGAGAACTTTTGAGTGCTTGTAAAGTAGACCTTTCTGGAAAGAACACACCAGCTCAAGATCAAGAGGTTGTGTAATACGGCATAGGTGTCTCGTATCGCGTTTGCTGTTGCAATCAGCGGTACCACAGTTCGTTTTCATTTTCTTTAGATCAGGGATTTTTTGCCGTCGTCTGTAGTACTGATGTTATTTTCGCTAAATCTGTTATAATCATGGGTTCGTTGGGGCTTTTTTAAAAAAGAAATTCAACTTGCAGTAATTTTCGCGAAAATACGAGAAAAATACTTTCAATGATTTTCGAAAAAAAGGTCACCACAAAGGTCACTAAAATAGAAAAGATGAAATTGCACAGTAAGATTGTGTTTCTTAGTCACACAAACCTTCATTGCTGAATGGATATTTAAGTCTCTGGTCTTATATAGATGAATTATATAGTCAGCATTTATCTGGGGTGTTTTCAGGAAAATCTGGGATTATTACTGAAACGTTAGTGGTAACCGCAATCGTCGAAAATAACTGTACAAAAAAGCAAACATGACCTGAAATGCTGATTCTTGGTTAATTCCGTGCCGTCCGATGGTCAGCCTTGGCTTTTTTGGCCCGCGACTCCGTGCATATAAATAGTGACAACTATAAGCACGTAAATAATGAAAAACTTACGAGTGAAGTCTTGTTTACTTTGTGAAAAGAGGTCTTTACTGTCAACAGTCGTGGTATGACTCCAGATGGTAACTTGTAGTATACTTCATTTTTTTTTCCATTTCAGTACTGAATATTTTTGCGTGAACTGAATATGATACACCTTATGCCTGCAGGTTATAATCAGCGCACACTGGACAAGTCAGTAGGTGCTTTGACACCTGTCTTAATAAATCCATCGCATCGTAGCGTCCGGCAGCTTTGGTTCGATGCGGATTTATCAGCGCGCGCGCGCGCGGACTTCCGTTAGGAAATCATAACATGACTTTCAGTACCAGGAACTTAGTCAAAATTTGGGTAAAACCTCCCCCTCCCAAGCGATTTTCTTCAAAAGATCATCAAAATTGTAATTAAAAAGAGGGAATTGCAATGAAAATTGGCACATTCCTTTTTGATAATCACCCTCCCTTACTGAAGACTTATCTAAGGTCTTTCTTTCATGTTCTCTCTTCTCCTTGTTGTTGTGACTTCCTATTTTCGTTTTCGCTGCTAGTTCCATACCATTGATTTTCTAACTTTTACTAATCTTCACTCCAGTGAGGTCAACTCCTTGAAGTAGAGATGGGGCTTAGTCCAGCCAACAGAGAATTAAAAAGAAAATTAAATAAATTTTACATAAAGAGAACAGAGCCACACAAATGATAACAGAAATTCTTTATACCTCAAATTCTTTTAACGTGATCCCCCGTCCAACATGAGATTCTGAAATCTTCTGAACAAGACCAACTAAAGTCTCATGGTCATCAACGTTTTCCACATATGAAGTAATTGTGTAGAATACACTAGTAGCGTGAGCTCGTAGTTTGGGGCTCTCCCGGAGTTCAGATTCTGGTTTTCCTTTAAATACGGGAAAGTAGTCCATCAAATATGGGAACGCTGCAAAGACCCTGCGGATAAATATCACATGTAAGAATATAATGTTAAACATTGCTGTTTTATCTTTGCATTTTGTATGTTAAAATGTCATTTTGAAGCGACTCCAGCAATTTCGAGACAGGCTGTATGCAAACCCGTAAATTATAATGAGGGTTTGGGTTCAAAGATTCTCTACTAACGGTTTCCTCTAAAAAAAATGTCATCAAGCTATGTTCTATGCAATATAAATATGTTCAGTCGGTTGTGAGTGCGTTATGAACGGTCCAGATGCACAATCGATTGCGGTAGGGTATCAATCTGGTACCATGTCCGACCGAGACATACTCTCTGCCACATAGTATGTGTCTAGTAGACTACATAATTTAATGTAATCTTGGGATCATTATTACATCTATTCTGTGTTTGTTTGTACTTATTTTGATAAAGAACATTTAGTCGAAACGTCGATTTGTTTTTTCTTGTAGGTTCAATATAAACTTATTTAACCCAGTTTATTTATCTACCATACGGTATATAGTTTTATTGCAGTTTCTCATTAAAATAACAGCATCACAAGGCGATTAACTTAAATGTAATGTCAAATGGTGAAATATTCCCTTTAGCTGTGAGTAGGTAGCTTTTGACAGCCCATTCATAACATTTCTGACAAAATCATAGGTTCTTCTCAGTTTTGTAACTGAAGCGACACTCAGGCTCATTTAAGGTTATCTCAAAGGCATGAATGTGTAAGACAATAGATAATAAATGAGGCTGCTGAAAAAATGTATAACAATAACACAAGGTCTATCGGTCTTATAATTAACGTACAAATTATCGATGTCTAATGCATTTGTGATAATGGCTTTATTTTTAATGCTTGTTCACTATTGATCTTGTATTTTCTTGATAAAGGACTTATAGTTGAAACGTTGAGACTGTCCTGTATATTATTATTATCGGTATGTTTCATACCCACGCCCTATATTCTGATAGTCTGTGCTTTCATTGTAAAACGGATCGATCTTGTGTTTTACATAAGTATTATGGATGTGCAGGGGGTTTCTGGAAGAATGTTTAGTCCCAGAACGGAGACAATTCCAATATGGGGTATCGCATGAATATTACGTTCTGTCAGAAGAACATCATTCACTCAGGGCCAACAATCTCATCATTCTTCCGCCATATTTGCTGACCTATTCGCAGTGATGCAAATATCTATCATTTTCCGTCACATGGGAATCTGCCACAAATGCACAAAGGTGAAATATCCGCTGGCTTGAATCTCTTATTTATCCATGGGGATTATAAGATAGAAAATAAAAAGACGAAATAGAGGCAAGATGGGACAATAATTTTTCTCAAAGGTGATAGGTTGTCAACCTGTTCTTGACTTTCCATAGTAGCATCTCCTAAAACATGCATGGAAAGACGACATTGGTCATTCTTTGCACCCAGAATTATTAGTCCAGGCCTCGATAGCCAAATGAGCCCAAATGTAAAAATTTAGCAATGGAATTTAGCATTTAGTAAAAAGTTAGCAATGGTTTGCAGAAAAGCAAGGGGAAAGGCAAATTAGGGCAGACCAAAGACATCACCGGGTCCTTTACAAATTACTGACTGTAGCAGATGAACTCGACCACGGGCGTGAGAACTTTTGAGTGCTTGTAAAGTAGACCTTTCTGGAAAGAACACACCAGCTCAAGATCAAGAGGTTGTGTAATACGGCATAGGTGTCTCGTATCGCGTTTGCTGTTGCAATCAGCGGTACCACAGTTCGTTTTCATTTTCTTTAGATCAGGGATTTTTTGCCGTCGTCTGTAGTACTGATGTTATTTTCGCTAAATCTGTTATAATCATGGGTTCGTTGGGGCTTTTTTAAAAAAGAAATTCAACTTGCAGTAATTTTCGCGCAAATACGAGAAAAATACTTTCAATGATTTTCGAAAAAAAGGTCACCACAAAGGTCACTAACATAGAAAAGATGAAATTGCACAGTAAGATTGTGTTTCTTAGTCAAACAAACCTTCATTGCTGAATGGATATTTAAGTCTCTGGTCTTATATAGATGAATTATATAGTCAGCATTTATCTGGGGTGTTTTCAAGAAAATCTGGGATTATTACTGAAACGTTAGTGGTAACCGCAATCGTCGAAAATAACTGTACAAAAAAGCAAACATGACCTGAAATGCTGATTCTTGGTTAATTCCGTGCCGTCCGATGGTCAGCCTTGGCTTTTTTGGCCCGCGACTCCGTGCATATAAATAGTGACAACTAAAAGCACGTAAATAATGAAAAACTTACGAGTGAAGTCTTGTTTACTTTGTGAAAAGAGGTCTTTACTGTCAACAGTCGTGGTATGACTCCAGATGGTAACTTGTAGTATACTTCATTTTTTTTCCATTTCAGTACTGAATATTTTTGCGTGAACTGAATATGATACACCTTATGCCTGCAGGTTATAATCAGCGCACACTGGACAAGTCAGTAGGTGCTTTGACACCTGTCTTAATAAATCCATCGCATCGTAGCGTCCGGCAGCTTTGGTTCGATGCGGATTTATCAGCGCGCGCGCACACTTCCGTTAGGAAATCATAACATGACTTTCAGTACCAGGAACTTAGTCAAAATTTGGGTAAAACCTCCCCCTCCCAAGCGATTTTCTTCAAAAGATCATCAAAATTGTAATTAAAAAGAGGGAATTGCAATGAAAATTGGCACATTCCTTTTTGATAATCACCCTCCCTTACTGAAGACTTATCTAAGGTCTTTCTTTCATGTTCTCTCTTCTCCTTGTTGTTGTGACTTCCTATTTTCGTTTTCGCTGTTAGTTCCATACCATTGATTTTCTAACTTTTACTAATCTTCACTCCAGTGAGGTCAACTCCTTGAAGTAGAGATGGAGCTTAGTCCAGCCAACAGAGAATTAAAAAGAAAATTAAATAAATTCTACATAAAGAGAACAGAGCCACACAAATGATAACAGAAATTCTTTATACCTCAAATTCTTTTAACGTGATCCCCCGTCCAACATGAGATTCTGAAATCTTCTGAACAAGACCAACTAAAGTCTCAGGGTCATCAACGTTTTCCACATATGAAGTAATTGTGTAGAATACACTAGTAGCGTGAGCTCGTAGTTTGGGGCTCTCCCGGAGTTCAGATTCTGGTTTTCCTTTGAATACGGGAAAGTAGTCCATCAAATATGGGAACGCTGCAAAGACCCTGCGGATAAATATCACATGTAAGAATATAATGTTAAACATTGCTGTTTTATCTTTGCATTTTGTATGTTAAAATGTCATTTTGAAGCGACTCCAGCAATTTCGAGACAGGCTGTATGCAAACCCGTAAATTATAATGAGGGTTTGGGTTCAAAGATTCTCTACTAACGGTTTCCTCTAAAAAAAATGTCATCAAGCTATGTTCTATGCAATATAAATATGTTCAGTCGGTTGTGAGTGCGTTATGAACGGTCCAGATGCACAATCGATTGCGGTAGGGTATCAATCTGGTACCATGTCCGACCGAGACATACTCTCTGCCACATAGTATGTGTCTAGTAGACTACATAATTTAATGTAATCTTGGGATCATTATTACATCTATTCTGTGTTTGTTTGTACTTATTTTGATAAAGAACATTTAGTCGAAACGTCGATTTGTTTTTTCTTGTAGGTTCAATATAAACTTATTTAACCCAGTTTATTTATCTACCATACGGTATATAGTTTTATTGCAGTTTCTCATTAAAATAACAGCATCACAAGGCGATTAACTTAAATGTAATGTCAAATGGTGAAATATTCCCTTTAGCTGTGAGTAGGTAGCTTTTGACAGCCCATTCATAACATTTCTGACAAAATCATAGGTTCTTCTCAGTTTTGTAACTGAAGCGACACTCAGGCTCATTTAAGGTTATCTCAAAGGCATGAATGTGTAAGACAATAGATAATAAATGAGGCTGCTGAAAAAATGTATAACAATAACACAAGGTCTATCGGTCTTATAATTAACGTACAAATTATCGTATGTCTAATGCATTTGTGATAATGGCTTTATTTTTAATGCTTGTTCACTATTGATCTTGTATGTTCTTGATAAAGAACTTATAGTTGAAACGTTGAGACTGTCCTGTATATTATTATTATCGGTATGTTTCATACCCACGCCCTATATTCTGATAGTCTGTGCTTTCATTGTAAAACGGATCGATCTTGTGTTTTACATAAGTATTATGGATGTGCAGGGGGTTTCTGGAAGAATGTTTAGTCCCAGAACGGAGACAATTCCAATATGGGGTATCGCATGAATATTACGTTCTGTCAGAAGAACATCATTCACTCAGGGCCAACAATCTCATCATTCTTCCGCCATATTTGCTGACCTATTCGCAGTGATGCAAATATCTATCATTTTCCGTCACATGGGAATCTGCCACAAATGCACAAAGGTGAAATATCCGCTGGCTTGAATCTCTTATTTATCCATGGGGATTATAAGATAGAAAATAAAAAGACGAAATAGAGGCAAGATGGGACAATAATTTTTCTCAAAGGTGATAGGTTGTCAACCTGTTCTTGACTTTCCATAGTAGCATCTCCTAAAACATGCATGGAAAGACGACATTGGTCATTCTTTGCACCCAGAATTATTAGTCCAGGCCTCGATAGCCAAATGAGCCCAAATGTAAAAATTTAGCAATGGAATTTAGCATTTAGTAAAAAGTTAGCAATGGTTTGCAGAAAAGCAAGGGGAAAGGCAAATTAGGGCAGACCAAAGACATCACCGGGTCCTTTACAAATTACTGACTGTAGCAGATGAACTCGACCACGGGCGTGAGAACTTTTGAGTGCTTGTAAAGTAGACCTTTCTGGAAAAACACACCAGCTCAAGATCAAGAAGTTGTGTAATACGGCATAGGTGTCTCGTATCGCGTTTGCTGTTGCAATCAGCGGTACCACAGTTCGTTTTCATTTTCTTTAGATCAGGGATTTTTTGCCGTCGTCTGTAGTACTGATGTTATTTTCGCTAAATCTGTTATAATCATGGGTTCGTTGGGGCTTTTTTAAAAAAGAAATTCAACTTGCAGTAATTTTCGCGAAAATACGAGAAAAATACTTTCAATGATTTTCGAAAAAAAGGTCACCACAAAGGTCACTAACATAGAAAAGATGAAATTGCACAGTAAGATTGTGTTTCTTAGTCAAACAAACCTTCATTGCTGAATGGATATTTAAGTCTCTGGTCTTATATAGATGAATAATATAGTCAGCATTTATCTGGGGTGTTTTCAGGAAAATCTGGGATTATTACTGAAACGTTAGTGGTAACCGCAATCGTCGAAAATAACTGTACAAAAAAGCAAACATGACCTGAAATGCTGATTCTTGGTTAATTCCGTGCCGTCCGATGGTCAGCCTTGGCTTTTTTGGCCCGCGACTCCGTGCATATAAATAGTGACAACTAAAAGCACGTAAATAATGAAAAACTTACGAGTGAAGTCTTGTTTACTTTGTGAAAAGAGGTCTTTACTGTCAACAGTCGTGGTATGACTCCAGATGGTAACTTGTAGTATACTTCATTTTTTTTTTCCATTTCAGTACTGAATATTTTTGCGTGAACTGAATATGATATACCTTATGCCTGCAGGTTATAATCAGCGCACACTGGACAAGTCAGTAGGTGCTTTGACACCTGTCTTAATAAATCCATCGCATCGTAGCGTCCGGCAGCTTTGGTTCGATGCGGATTTATCCGCGCGCGCGCGCGCACTTCCGTTAGGAAATCATAACATGACTTTCAGTAACAGGAACTTAGTCAAAAATTGGGTAAAACCTCCCCCTCCCAAGCGAATTTCTTCAAAAGATCATCAAAATTGTAATTAAAAAGAGGGAATTGCAATGAAAATTGGCACACTCCTTTTTGATAATCACCCTCCCTTACTGAAGACTTATCTAAGGTCTTTCTTTCATGTTCTCTCTTCTCCTTGTTGTTGTGACTTCCTATTTTCGTTTTCGCTGCTAGTTCCATACCATTGATTTTCTAACTTTTACTAATCTTCACTCCAGTGAGGTCAACTCCTTGAAGTAGAGATGGGGCTTAGTCCAGCCAACAGAGAATTAAAAAGAAAATTAAATAAATTTTACATAAAGAGAACAGAGCCACACAAATGATAACAGAAATTCTTTATACCTCAAATTCTTTTAACGTGATCCCCCGTCCAACATGAGATTCTGAAATCTTCTGAACAAGACCAACTAAAGTCTCAGGGTCATCAACGTTTTCCACATATGAAGTAATTGTGTAGAATACACTAGTAGCGTGAGCTCGTAGTTTGGGGCTCTCCCGGAGTTCAGATTCTGGTTTTCCTTTGAATACGGGAAAGTAGTCCATCAAATATGGGAACGCTGCAAAGACCCTGCGGATAAATATCACATGTAAGAATATAATGTTAAACATTGCTGTTTTATCTTTGCATTTTGTATGTTAAAATGTCATTTTGAAGCGACTCCAGCAATTTCGAGACAGGCTGTATGCAAACCCGTAAATTATAATGAGGGTTTGGGTTCAAAGATTCTCTACTAACGGTTTCCTCTAAAAAAAATGTCATCAAGCTATGTTCTATGCAATATAAATATGTTCAGTCGGTTGTGAGTGCGTTATGAACGGTCCAGATGCACAATCGATTGCGGTAGGGTATCAATCTGGTACCATGTCCGACCGAGACATACTCTCTGCCACATAGTATGTGTCTAGTAGACTACATAATTTAATGTAATCTTGGGATCATTATTACATCTATTCTGTGTTTGTTTGTACTTATTTTGATAAAGAACATTTAGTCGAAACGTCGATTTGTTTTTTCTTGTAGGTTCAATATAAACTTATTTAACCCAGTTTATTTATCTACCATACGGTATATAGTTTTATTGCAGTTTCTCATTAAAATAACAGCATCACAAGGCGATTAACTTAAATGTAATGTCAAATGGTGAAATATTCCCTTTAGCTGTGAGTAGGTAGCTTTTGACAGCCCATTCATAACATTTCTGACAAAATCATAGGTTCTTCTCAGTTTTGTAACTGAAGCGACACTCAGGCTCATTTAAGGTTATCTCAAAGGCATGAATGTGTAAGACAATAGATAATAAATGAGGCTGCTGAAAAAATGTATAACAATAACACAAGGTCTATCGGTCTTATAATTAACGTACAAATTATCGTATGTCTAATGCATTTGTGATAATGGCTTTATTTTTAATGCTTGTTCACTATTGATCTTGTATGTTCTTGATAAAGAACTTATAGTTGAAACGTTGAGACTGTCCTGTATATTATTATTATCGGTATGTTTCATACCCACGCCCTATATTCCGATAGTCTGTGCTTTCATTGTAAAACGGATCGATCTTGTGTTTTACATAAGTATTATGGATGTGCAGGGGGTTTCTGGAAGAATGTTTAGTCCCAGAACGGAGACAATTCCAATATGGGGTATCGCATGAATATTACGTTCTGTCAGAAGAACATCATTCACTCAGGGCCAACAATCTCATCATTCTTCCGCCATATTTGCTGACCTATCCGCAGTGATGCAAATATCTATCATTTTCCGTCACATGGGAATCTGCCACAAATGCACAAAGGTGAAATATCCGCTGGCTTGAATCTCTTATTTATCCATGGGGATTATAAGATAGAAAATAAAAAGACGAAATAGAGGCAAGATGGGACAATAATTTTTCTCAAAGGTGATAGGTTGTCAACCTGTTCTTGACTTTCCATAGTAGCATCTCCTAAAACATGCATGGAAAGACGACATTGGTCATTCTTTGCACCCAGAATTATTAGTCCAGGCCTCGATAGCCAAATGAGCCCAAATGTAAAAATTTAGCAATGGAATTTAGCATTTAGTAAAAAGTTAGCAATGGTTTGCAGAAAAGCAAGGGGAAAGGCAAATTAGGGCAGACCAAAGACATCACCGGGTCCTTTACAAATTACTGACTGTAGCAGATGAACTCGACCACGGGCGTGAGAACTTTTGAGTGCTTGTAAAGTAGACCTTTCTGGAAAAACACACCAGCTCAAGATCAAGAAGTTGTGTAATACGGCATAGGTGTCTCGTATCGCGTTTGCTGTTGCAATCAGCGGTACCACAGTTCGTTTTCATTTTCTTTAGATCAGGGATTTTTTGCCGTCGTCTGTAGTACTGATGTTATTTTCGCTAAATCTGTTATAATCATGGGTTCGTTGGGGCTTTTTTAAAAAAGAAATTCAACTTGCAGTAATTTTCGCGAAAATACGAGAAAAATACTTTCAATGATTTTCGAAAAAAAGGTCACCACAAAGGTCACTAACATAGAAAAGATGAAATTGCACAGTAAGATTGTGTTTCTTAGTCAAACAAACCTTCATTGCTGAATGGATATTTAAGTCTCTGGTCTTATATAGATGAATAATATAGTCAGCATTTATCTGGGGTGTTTTCAGGAAAATCTGGGATTATTACTGAAACGTTAGTGGTAACCGCAATCGTCGAAAATAACTGTACAAAAAAGCAAACATGACCTGAAATGCTGATTCTTGGTTAATTCCGTGCCGTCCGATGGTCAGCCTTGGCTTTTTTGGCCCGCGACTCCGTGCATATAAATAGTGACAACTAAAAGCACGTAAATAATGAAAAACTTACGAGTGAAGTCTTGTTTACTTTGTGAAAAGAGGTCTTTACTGTCAACAGTCGTGGTATGACTCCAGATGGTAACTTGTAGTATACTTCATTTTTTTTTCCATTTCAGTACTGAATATTTTTGCGTGAACTGAATATGATACACCTTATGCCTGCAGGTTATAATCAGCGCACACTGGACAAGTCAGTAGGTGCTTTGACACCTGTCTTAATAAATCCATCGCATCGTAGCGTCCGGCAGCTTTGGTTCGATGCGGATTTATCAGCGCGCGCGCGCGCGGACTTCCGTTAGGAAATCATAACATGACTTTCAGTACCAGGAACTTAGTCAAAATTTGGGTAAAACCTCCCCCTCCCAAGCGATTTTCTTCAAAAGATCATCAAAATTGTAATTAAAAAGAGGGAATTGCAATGAAAATTGGCACATTCCTTTTTGATAATCACCCTCCCTTACTGAAGACTTATCTAAGGTCTTTCTTTCATGTTCTCTCTTCTCCTTGTTGTTGTGACTTCCTATTTTCGTTTTCGCTGCTAGTTCCATACCATTGATTTTCTAACTTTTACTAATCTTCACTCCAGTGAGGTCAACTCCTTGAAGTAGAGATGGGGCTTAGTCCAGCCAACAGAGAATTAAAAAGAAAATTAAATAAATTTTACATAAAGAGAACAGAGCCACACAAATGATAACAGAAATTCTTTATACCTCAAATTCTTTTAACGTGATCCCCCGTCCAACATGAGATTCTGAAATCTTCTAAACAAGACCAACTAAAGTCTCAGGGTCATCAACGTTTTCCACATATGAAGTAATTGTGTAGAATACACTAGTAGCGTGAGCTCGTAGTTTGGGGCTCTCCCGAAGTTCAGATTCTGGTTTTCCTATGAATACGGGAAAGTAGTCCATCAAATATGGGAACGCTGCAAAGACCCTGCGGATAAATATCACATGTAAGAATATAATGTTAAACATTGCTGTTTTATCTTTGCATTTTGTATGTTAAAATGTCATTTTGAAGCGACTCCAGCAATTTCGAGACAGGCTGTATGCAAACCCGTAAATTATAATGAGGGTTTGGGTTCAAAGATTCTCTACTAACGGTTTCCTCTAAAAAAAATGTCATCAAGCTATGTTCTATGCAATATAAATATGTTCAGTCGGTTGTGAGTGCGTTATGAACGGTCCAGATGCACAATCGATTGCGGTAGGGTATCAATCTGGTACCATGTCCGACCGAGACATACTCTCTGCCACATAGTATGTGTCTAGTAGACTACATAATTTAATGTAATCTTGGGATCATTATTACATCTATTCTGTGTTTGTTTGTACATATATTGATAAAGAACATTTAGTCGAAACGTCGATTTGTTTTTTCTTGTAGGTTCAATATAAACTTATTTAACCCAGTTTATTTATCTACCATACGGTATATAGTTTTATTGCAGTTTCTCATTAAAATAACAGCATCACAAGGCGATTAACTTAAATGTAATGTCAAATGGTGAAATATTCCCTTTAGCTGTGAGTAGGTAGCTTTTGACAGCCCATTCATAACATTTCTGACAAAATCATAGGTTCTTCTCAGTTTTGTAACTGAAGCGACACTCAGGCTCATTTAAGGTTATCTCAAAGGCATGAATGTGTAAGACAATAGATAATAAATGAGGCTGCTGAAAAAATGTATAACAATAGCGCTTAAGCAAAACACAAGGTCTATCGGTCTTATAATTAACGTACAAATTATCGTATGTCTAATGCATTTGTGATAATGGCTTTATTTTTAATGCTTGTTCACTATTGATCTTGTATGTTCTTGATAAAGAACTTATAGTTGAAACGTTGAGACTGTCCTGTATATTATTATTATCGGTATGTTTCATACCCACGCCCTATATTCCGATAGTCTGTGCTTTCATTGTAAAACGGATCGATCTTGTGTTTTACATAAGTATTATGGATGTGCAGGGGGTTTCTGGAAGAATGTTTAGTCCCAGAACGGAGACAATTCCAATATGGGGTATCGCATGAATATTACGTTCTGTCAGAAGAACATCATTCACTCAGGGCCAACAATCTCATCATTCTTCCGCCATATTTGCTGACCTATCCGCAGTGATGCAAATATCTATCATTTTCCGTCACATGGGAATCTGCCACAAATGCACAAAGGTGAAATATCCGCTGGCTTGAATCTCTTATTTATCCATGGGGATTATAAGATAGAAAATAAAAAGACGAAATAGAGGCAAGATGGGACAATAATTTTTCTCAAAGGTGATAGGTTGTCAACCTGTTCTTGACTTTCCATAGTAGCATCTCCTAAAACATGCATGGAAAGACGACATTGGTCATTCTTTGCACCCAGAATTATTAGTCCAGGCCTCGATAGCCAAATGAGCCCAAATGTAAAAATTTAGCAATGGAATTTAGCATTTAGTAAAAAGTTAGCAATGGTTTGCAGAAAAGCAAGGGGAAAGGCAAATTAGGGCAGACCAAAGACATCACCGGGTCCTTTACAAATTACTGACTGTAGCAGATGAACTCGACCACGGGCGTGAGAACTTTTGAGTGCTTGTAAAGTAGACCTTTCTGGAAAAACACACCAGCTCAAGATCAAGAAGTTGTGTAATACGGCATAGGTGTCTCGTATCGCGTTTGCTGTTGCAATCAGCGGTACCACAGTTCGTTTTCATTTTCTTTAGATCAGGGATTTTTTGCCGTCGTCTGTAGTACTGATGTTATTTTCGCTAAATCTGTTATAATCATGGGTTCGTTGGGGCTTTTTTAAAAAAGAAATTCAACTTGCAGTAATTTTCGCGAAAATACGAGAAAAATACTTTCAATGATTTTCGAAAAAAAGGTCACCACAAAGGTCACTAACATAGAAAAGATGAAATTGCACAGTAAGATTGTGTTTCTTAGTCAAACAAACCTTCATTGCTGAATGGATATTTAAGTCTCTGGTCTTATATAGATGAATAATATAGTCAGCATTTATCTGGGGTGTTTTCAGGAAAATCTGGGATTATTACTGAAACGTTAGTGGTAACCGCAATCGTCGAAAATAACTGTACAAAAAAGCAAACATGACCTGAAATGCTGATTCTTGGTTAATTCCGTGCCGTCCGATGGTCAGCCTTGGCTTTTTTGGCCCGCGACTCCGTGCATATAAATAGTGACAACTAAAAGCACGTAAATAATGAAAAACTTACGAGTGAAGTCTTGTTTACTTTGTGAAAAGAGGTCTTTACTGTCAACAGTCGTGGTATGACTCCAGATGGTAACTTGTAGTATACTTCATTTTTTTTTCCATTTCAGTACTGAATATTTTTGCGTGAACTGAATATGATACACCTTATGCCTGCAGGTTATAATCAGCGCACACTGGACAAGTCAGTAGGTGCTTTGACACCTGTCTTAATAAATCCATCGCATCGTAGCGTCCGGCAGCTTTGGTTCGATGCGGATTTATCAGCGCGCGCGCGCGCGGACTTCCGTTAGGAAATCATAACATGACTTTCAGTACCAGGAACTTAGTCAAAATTTGGGTAAAACCTCCCCCTCCCAAGCGATTTTCTTCAAAAGATCATCAAAATTGTAATTAAAAAGAGGGAATTGCAATGAAAATTGGCACATTCCTTTTTGATAATCACCCTCCCTTACTGAAGACTTATCTAAGGTCTTTCTTTCATGTTCTCTCTTCTCCTTGTTGTTGTGACTTCCTATTTTCGTTTTCGCTGCTAGTTCCATACCATTGATTTTCTAACTTTTACTAATCTTCACTCCAGTGAGGTCAACTCCTTGAAGTAGAGATGGGGCTTAGTCCAGCCAACAGAGAATTAAAAAGAAAATTAAATAAATTTTACATAAAGAGAACAGAGCCACACAAATGATAACAGAAATTCTTTATACCTCAAATTCTTTTAACGTGATCCCCCGTCCAACATGAGATTCTGAAATCTTCTAAACAAGACCAACTAAAGTCTCAGGGTCATCAACGTTTTCCACATATGAAGTAATTGTGTAGAATACACTAGTAGCGTGAGCTCGTAGTTTGGGGCTCTCCCGAAGTTCAGATTCTGGTTTTCCTATGAATACGGGAAAGTAGTCCATCAAATATGGGAACGCTGCAAAGACCCTGCGGATAAATATCACATGTAAGAATATAATGTTAAACATTGCTGTTTTATCTTTGCATTTTGTATGTTAAAATGTCATTTTGAAGCGACTCCAGCAATTTCGAGACAGGCTGTATGCAAACCCGTAAATTATAATGAGGGTTTGGGTTCAAAGATTCTCTACTAACGGTTTCCTCTAAAAAAAATGTCATCAAGCTATGTTCTATGCAATATAAATATGTTCAGTCGGTTGTGAGTGCGTTATGAACGGTCCAGATGCACAATCGATTGCGGTAGGGTATCAATCTGGTACCATGTCCGACCGAGACATACTCTCTGCCACATAGTATGTGTCTAGTAGACTACATAATTTAATGTAATCTTGGGATCATTATTACATCTATTCTGTGTTTGTTTGTACTTATTTTGATAAAGAACATTTAGTCGAAACGTCGATTTGTTTTTTCTTGTAGGTTCAATATAAACTTATTTAACCCAGTTTATTTATCTACCATACGGTATATAGTTTTATTGCAGTTTCTCATTAAAATAACAGCATCACAAGGCGATTAACTTAAATGTAATGTCAAATGGTGAAATATTCCCTTTAGCTGTGAGTAGGTAGCTTTTGACAGCCCATTCATAACATTTCTGACAAAATCATAGGTTCTTCTCAGTTTTGTAACTGAAGCGACACTCAGGCTCATTTAAGGTTATCTCAAAGGCATGAATGTGTAAGACAATAGATAATAAATGAGGCTGCTGAAAAAATGTATAACAATAGCGCTTAAGCAAAACACAAGGTCTATCGGTCTTATAATTAACGTACAAATTATCGTATGTCTAATGCATTTGTGATAATGGCTTTATTTTTAATGCTTGTTCACTATTGATCTTGTATTTTCTTGATAAAGAACTTATAGTTGAAACGTTGAGACTGTCCTGTATATTATTATTATCGGTATGTTTCATACCCACGCCCTATATTCTGATAGTCTGTGCTTTCATTGTAAAACGGATCGATCTTGTGTTTTACATAAGTATTATGGATGTGCAGGGGGTTTCTGGAAGAATGTTTAGTCCCAGAACGGAGACAATTCCAATATGGGGTATCGCATGAATATTACGTTCTGTCAGAAGAACATCATTCACTCAGGGCCAACAATCTCATCATTCTTCCGCCATATTTGCTGACCTATCCGCAGTGATGCAAATATCTATCATTTTCCGTCACATGGGAATCTGCCACAAATGCACAAAGGTGAAATATCCGCTGGCTTGAATCTCTTATTTATCCATGGGGATTATAAGATAGAAAATAAAAAGACGAAATAGAGGCAAGATGGGACAATAATTTTTCTCAAAGGTGATAGGTTGTCAACCTGTTCTTGACTTTCCATAGTAGCATCTCCTAAAACATGCATGGAAAGACGACATTGGTCATTCTTTGCACCCAGAATTATTAGTCCAGGCCTCGATAGCCAAATGAGCCCAAATGTAAAAATTTAGCAATGGAATTTAGCATTTAGTAAAAAGTTAGCAATGGTTTGCAGAAAAGCAAGGGGGAAGGCAAATTAGGGCAGACCAAAGACATCACCGGGTCCTTTACAAATTACTGACTGTAGCAGATGAACTCGACCACGGGCGTGAGAACTTTTGAGTGCTTGTAAAGTAGACCTTTCTGGAAAGAACACACCAGCTCAAGATCAAGAGGTTGTGTAATACGGCATAGGTTTGTTTGTTTGTTTTTCGTTCGCTCCATTGTAACCATCACGGATATCCGTGCGATTTCCGCCGGGAGCGTGATTACGTTGTGCCACCGTTATGCGCCTTGTAGGCCTAGCACATCCGATTTCGGCATGCCTTGACAATTCGGGTGGGCTACCCTTAGCCTGTTACAGCCTCTATATCTGTCTCCAGGCACGCGTAGTGGAGACTCTTCGCCCAGACGATGTTTTGCTCTCGTCTAACTCGAACGAGGTGTTCCACTGTCTATGAACTTGCCTCGTGTAATTGGACGTGCTGTGCCTGTGCCCATTGGGTACCGAACCGTTTCTCATCCGTGAGCATGGTTCCTTAAGGGGAAGAACTCAACAGAGGAGTTGGACCCTGGCTCTTTCGCCCTCTTAGCCGAGGTGTCATTCACCGACATCGTGTACCCCTTGTCCAAGTTCGAGTCTCACACCACGTGTTTGGGAGCAAGGCGTTCTCGAGCTGAGCGTCCTTGTTCCATTAGCGCCTGAGCCCATCAGGTACTGAACCCTTTCTCTCTTCAAGTGTATTTCCGGTGTAGGAAAACCTGACAGTAGAGTTGGGCCAGGGCTAAATCTTTGTCCCTTTTGTGCCTGAGCGAATCGAGTACGGAACCCTTTCTCTCTGCAATTGCACTTCCGGTATAGGAAACCTTGACAGTAGAGTTGGGCCAGGACTGCCATCGTTGTCCCTTTCTTGCCTACACCCATCGGGTACAGGACCCTTTCTCTTTGCAAGCATATTTCCGGTTTAGGAATGCTCGGCATTAGAGTTGGGTTAGGTCTTTTGCTTTACCAAACGCCGATGGATGGGTCTGGGTCTCTGCCTGTTAGGAACTCTGGTAACTAGAAGCCCGTCTCGAGCTGACGGAGCTTGTAGTTCCCTTTCCTAGGGACTTTTCACTTTCTATTTGCAGTTCGCGCTGCCCTCTAGCGCTGTTCTGCCCTTTCATTGTTTCATTGTACTCTGTATGAAACATATTTGTCTCTCGCCATGCATTTACCTTTACGTGCATTTTACATTGGCCGCCCCTCCAATGTTCGGACTGGACTGACTAGCTTCACTGTATGTCGACAGTGTCGCTATATGCGGTGATGCTGGTGGTGTCGGAGATATTGTCTGTCTCTTGTGCAGTCAAATCTCTTTCCATCTGCTACCACCACATTCTCGGACACGATACCCAAAAGATTTGGCCAGAATCAGCACGAGCTGCTGTATTTCTGTTTCCAGGGTGCACCGCGTGGAGGTACATTTGGGATCTTGGTTATCTGCTAACCCTGTGTCCGCCTAGAGCAATGCGTTCCCTTTGCACCCCACGGCATAGGTGTCTCGTATCGCGTTTGCTGTTGCAATCAGCGGTACCACAGTTCGTTTTCATTTTCTTTAGATCAGGGATTTTTTGCCGTCGTCTGTAGTACTGATGTTATTTTCGCTAAATCTGTTATAATCATGGGTTCGTTGGGGCTTTTTAAAAAAAGAAATTCAACTTGCAGTAATTTTCGCGAAAATACGAGAAAAATACTTTCAATGATTTTCGAAAAAAAGGTCACCACAAAGGTCACTAACATAGAAAAGATGAAATTGCACAGTAAGATTGTGTTTCTTAGTCAAACAAACCTTCATTGCTGAATGGATATTTAAGTCTCTGGTCTTATATAGATGAATAATATAGTCAGCATTTATCTGGGGTGTTTTCAGGAAAATCTGGGATTATTACTGAAACGTTAGTGGTAACCGCAATCGTCGAAAATAACTGTACAAAAAAGCAAACATGACCTGAAATGCTGATTCTTGGTTAATTTCGTGCCGTCCGATGGTCAGCCTTGGCTTTTTTGGCCCGCGACTCCGTGCATATAAATAGTGACAACTATAAGCACGTAAATAATGAAAAACTTACGAGTGAAGTCTTGTTTACTTTGTGAAAAGAGGTCTTTACTGTCAACAGTCGTGGTATGACTCCAGATGGTAACTTGTAGTATACTTCATTTTTTTTTCCATTTCAGTACTGAATATTTTTGCGTGAACTGAATATGATACACCTTATGCCTGCAGGTTATAATCAGCGCACACTGGACAAGTCAGTAGGTGCTTTGACACCTATCTTAATAAATCCATCGCATCGGAGCGTCCGGCAGCTTTGGTTCGATGCGGATTTATCAGTCTCTTCGTATACCTGTTATCAAGTAATGTATGTTGTGGCGTGTCATGTATGTTGTGACGTGAACTGTATGTTGTTGCGTATACTATATGTTGTGACGTATACTTTATATTATGCCGTGTACTGTATGTTTTGGCGTATATTATATGTTGTGACGTGTACTGTATGTTTTGACGTGTACTGTATGTTGTGACGTGTACTGTATGTTGTGGCGTGTACTGTATGCTGGGACGTGTATTGTATGTTGTGACGTGTACTGTATGTTGTGACGTGTACTGTATGTTGTGGCGTGTACTGTATGTTGGGACGTGAACTGTATGTTGTTGCGTTTACTATATGTTGTGACGTGTACTTTATATTATGCCGTGTACTGTATGTTTTGGCGTATATTATATGTTGTGACGTGTACTGTATGTTTTGACGTGTACTGTATGTTGTGACGTGTACTGTATGTTGTGGCGTGTACTGTATGTTGGGACGTGTATTGTGTGTTGTGACGTGTACTGTATGTTGTGGCGTGTACTGTATGTTGTAACGAGTACTGTATGTTGTGACGTGTACTGTATGTTGTGACGTGTATGTTGTGACGTGTACTGTATGTTGGGATGTGTATTGTATGTTTTGACGTGTACTGTATGTTGTGGCGTGTCATGTATGTTGTGTCGTGTGCTGTATATTGTGACGTGTACTGTATGTTGTGACGTGTACTGTATATTGTAACGTGTAATGTATGTTGTGGCGTATCATGTATGTTGTGACATGTACTGTATATTGTGACGTGTACTGTATGTTGTGGCGTGTACTGTATATTGTGATGTGTAACGTATGTTGTGGCGTGTACTGTATATTGTGACGTGCACTGTATGCTGTGGCGTGTACTGTATGTTTTAACGCGTACTGAATGTTGTTGCGTGTACTGTATGTTGTGAAATGTACTGTATGTTGTGGTGTGTACTGTATGCTGTGGCGTGTACTGTAAGTTGTAGCGTGTAATGTATATTGTGATGCGTACTGTATGTTGTGGAGTGTCCTGTATGTTGTTACGTGTACTGAATATTGTGACGCATATTAAATGTTGTGGCGTGTGCTGTATGTTGTGGCGTGTACTGTAAGTTGTAGCGTGTAATGTATATTGTGATGCGTACTGTATGTTGTGGCGTGTACTGTATGTTATGGCGTGTCCTGTATGTTGTGGCGGGTACTGTATATTGTGTCGTGTACTGTAAGTTGTACCGTGTACCTTTTATTGTTGCGAGTACTTTTGATTGTGGCGAGTACTTTATTCGTGGCGTGTACTGTATATTTTGACGAGCACAGTATCTATCTATCAACAACCCCCAAGTAGATGCCTAATTGTCTTTCCCCATGTGAACTATGGTTGGTGGTATCCATACTTGTTCTTTAGAATATGGATGCTATCCTCAGTTGTCATTTAATTGCCGGATGCGTTACCTTGTTTGTTATTAAGTCAGTATTTGTTCAAAGATTTCTTGATGTTTTCTATCCACCGTTTTCTTGTCTACCTTTGTCTATATACCGGGATAATCTGTTGTTATATGCATTACCGCGGAAGATGGGTGTGAGCAAATAAAACGGAGACACAATACATTTCCAATTTCTCGAACGACATCTTGCTGGAAATCTAGTTGGATCATTGTCCTGCTACAAGAGAGATCCAGTGGGAGTTTGAGAATGAATACTAAAGAAGAAGAAGAAGAATTAGAAGAAGTTATATGCTCTTATTGACATTTAGTTTGGGTTAATTCTTATATGGTGACCGAACCATTTTGCCTGCATTTTCTCGATATACTCAATACATGATAGTTTGCCTACTCTTATGAATGTTTTAATTCGCTAGAGGACTCTGTGTATTGATGCGTCCAATGTGGTACACATACGACCCTGACGGGTTAGGTGTTTATAAATAATTATGAGAGGATCTCCCTAACGTAGTGGTTAAGCTGTTCGTCTTGTGTTCAAGAGGTCATGAGTTCGAATCCAGCTCGTATCGTCTTGTTTACAGAATTGATTTTTTCGGAGATCCCTGTGGATTATCACTTGAAGCTACGGAGTTAGGTGCTATGAGTGGTACTCTGGGCAGGCGGCTTGCCGCTTCGTTGAGGATGACGGAATACATATGGAAACCGAGCCCAGTGAAGTCAATCCTCTACGATTTCTGAACCCTTTTTTAGATAGATATGTCCCCTTCTGAAAACCCATACATCACTTCATATACAATAACGTTTTTTTACGTAGGCCTTCTCAACATGACTGAAATTTCAAGTCTGCTGGATATGTAATAACCTCTTGAGTTACTTCCCCAGTTCACACAAGGGTGCAATAACTCTATTGTGCGTAATTCATGAGAATCGATACAAAACAAGCACCAAAAAACTAAGAATCAGTGGTACTTACTGAACAAAAAACTAAGAATCAGAGGTACTTACTGAACAAAAAACTCCACCGCGTTTTGTTTACCAGTTTTCTTATCCGCAATGATATTCCAGGTTTCGCTAATGAGTTCCCGGTCCCTCTATGTGAGCCCAGTCGTAGCATCAGGTGAGGAATCGGGTTGTGAGGCTGGCGCTACAACAAACATGAACTCAAACCTCCCATGACGGAATGTTAATTTGCAATTGAATCAGTCAGCCACTGAGTATTAATGAAATTCAGCCGATAACACTGGTATAGCAAGGTATGCTCTCCTTAATATTATCCCTTCCTGACTGTAAATGCAGCAGTGCTATTGAAACGGGTGCTATCTTTATTTATAAGTCTTACTCTACATTGAATCTGTGAATAAAAAAAATAAACAATTATCAGAAGTCAGAGCAGATCCGATAAGACATAAGCAATAGTAACACAAACAGGGCCGTAGATATTATTACCAAGAGGTTTTACCTAACAAATAAATTAAAAAGAAGATCTTTCGTCCGATGTGTGTAAATTCCACAATGTGACGAGAAAATTTGAAGATTTTTTTGCTAAAAAAAAGCCGCTAAGGGGATGTTTTTACTGACTTTTTGGTTAAGTTCCTGGTGCTAAAAGTCATGTTCAGATTTTCTAGTAGAGGTTTGAACCCCCCCCCCCCCCCCACGCCCCAGTTTATCTACGGTTGAAACATAAATATGAAAGTTAAAATTAAAACTGTATTATAAGGGAAAATAAAATAATATTAATAAGATCTTAATTTCTTTCTTCTAGCTTTATACCCCTTTATGTCTTGCAGCGTCAGGGGTAGAAAAATTCTCTGGAGATGGTTTTTTTGTGTGTGCTTCATATATGTTTATTAATAAGATACTGGAAGAAACGATCAAGGATTATTTTTTTTAATTGGTAGCATATCCTTGTCATCAACAGTATTTAAGTCTACTACCCAAGAAAACTACCACGATCTTGACAGAGGTGAGCAAGTTAATGTCTTCTACATGAGGACCGAACACAACAGACTAAAAAAGACACTTAAATAGACTAAGACATATTCCATCACTTCTCTGCCCCCATGTGTACAGGCAGCAGAATATATCCTGAAAGATTTCATTACACTAAACCAATAAAGGGCAGTGCTTCACAGCGGCATATCCACAGAAAGCTGTATTGGTGCAATGAGGAGCTTGAAACCAGTGGCAAGACGAATCAAGACAACTGGATATGAAATTCGATGCAGTACATGACGATGCAGTTTCACCATCGGTATCAGTAACAATGAAGATCTAAAGCAAATTGCAATGAAACAAGAGACATGGAAATCTATGACATCCGCTCTATATGCCGTCTTTGGCCCTAGATGAATAACTAACTAATAAATAACATGACCATAGTTTACTGGGTGTCTCACCATGCTTTATTTGGGCAGCACCGGGTTGTTGAAATTCACCTATATACCCGGTGGACCGATATAGCGTAACCATGACCATCTCCATATAAGGACCCTTTGACTGAATTAATGTGGACCTCAATCGCTACGCTTTTTTTACTATTGTTGGGATATCGGTTGATCACTATTTACATAGTCCTACTTGGAATTGCAATAAAAATAGCCAAAGAGATTTAAAGTATATAAATAGTGAACAACTAACAGCTCAACAAGGGCCCCGTCCGGTCACATGGCAATTCTAGAAACAGGTTTCACTTGGAGACTGCCGTGGCGTAACTACTTACGTTTACGTCAAGGAGATTCCCGCTCTAAATATTGTCTCAGATGTTACATATTTACTTTCATAATCTGTCGATTTTGTAACGATACCGTGGTGCCAAATTCTCAAATATCTCAGCCAATGATTCCAAATTGAGACCGGTTTAATGGATCTCTCGTTGATCGTTATGGATATTTATCGTTTGCATCTAATATTTTTTTTTGTACAGCGATGACATGTACTGTTCAATTTATAAAAGGCACAACTCATAATATGGCAGTGGTTTCCAACCGTTTCTAGTGACCCATTTTATAGAAAGAAAGTGACCACAACCCAAATACAAGTAATTAAATCACATTATAACAACTTGAACAGGATCGACGAAATATATATCTCAAACTCCTGCAGATTAGTAGGATGTAGTCCAAAGAACGGAATGCTTTGCGTCATGGTTTACAGCATTGCTGCTATATCTGTGCCTTTCGGCCTGACACATGCGACTTCAACATGGCTTTGGGTCACTGACCCTATATGGGATGGGACAGCCAACTCCATCCCATTACCTCCTTAGTCGCCATTTACGACATGCGGCGAAGGTAAACAGTGTTGCTATTCTTTGCTCCCCTTTCGGGCCCCGGCAACACACGGGCGTGGGTTTTCGTTTTCAGGCAATGTCACGTTTATTCGCTGGATATTGTAATATGGTGACTTATCAAAATGTTGGTTACTCATTCGATCCATCGTCTTCGTGGTCTTCCTCTATATCTTTGATTCCTCCAAAATTTTCATTTTGTTTGCTCTTGTCGTTGGTCAATAAGGGTTCATTCTTATTAAGTGACAAAACTATTTCAGTTTCTGTTTTTCAATATATTTTATCACGTATTTTGTTTCAACAGTTCTTGTGATCTCTACATTCCTTACGTGATCTTTTCGTGTTCTGACTGTCGCTTTTCACATCTCATTTCACAATATGTATGTAATAATAGAAATTTCGCCGTATGCGGTATAAACAATAAAACTAATTAATTATTTAGAATAGTTTTGTTGAATGGTGAAGTGTGTTACAAACATATGCTATAGAAGTATTCCACTGTGTTCACATTTGACATTCGGTTTAAAAATTGTGCTAGTATTATAATATGTTTATATGCTTCAGAGGTCGTGAATCTACACGACCTCTATTCTTTTGTTATAGCCACAGCTCTGATATTTCCAAGATGGACTAGCTCTGTTGGGAGTAGAGTGGAGGAGAGTTGAGCAATGGAAGGTGACTACATGAACGATAAACATGAATAGTGATAAAGCTTAAAACACCGTGGTGGCTTATAAAGAAAATCAATAATCTTTTTTTTTAAATACTAGATGGCCATGAAAGAATATGTTTACCAAAAGAGGGCCAAAAACAATTAGAGAACCACTTTTACATAGTATTCTATTTTAGGGAGAATTCCACGTGTTTTAAATATGGTGAGACTGTGTCTGCAGTTGTTCTTTCACTAGACCGTAGTGCAAACACAGACGCCGACACTCACCACCTTACCATGCATTTAAGAATCTTTTGTTATACCCGGAGTTCGTGGTGACTGGAATACCAGAACCGTGACCTCCACAATTTGTTGATGGTTGTAAAGCTCTAAAATAACCAAATTTGGCTAACATTCGCGGTTAAAAAGAGTATATCTTGTGACGAATATTTTACTCAATAAAAAGAAAAAAGATCTTCTGGGGCCAAGTGTCCTATCACAGCAACGCTGGAAACTATTGGAACATAGTACATCTCTAAACATATAAGCTATCTGTGCTGGGCGGTGGTACTTGAACACTCATCTCTGCCAGGATTTTCACTCCATATCTAAACAGATTGAGAAATCACTAAAAAGAGATTCTAGACTTGTGATTTATGATTGGCATAGGTGTAACCCAAGTTGTGAAAAAAGCTGGAAATAATTTCTTGACAATTTTATGGAAAGTTATTGATAATTTTGTTCATTAATGAGAGCCTATGATTGTTTAAGATAGCCAGAGGTGTCTCTTGCGATTTATGATTGGCATAGGTGTAACTCATGGTTAGGGGAGGTCCGAGATTAACTTATGACGAATATTATAGGAAGTCAATTAATAACTTAGTTGGTTAGTAGGTCTATGATTGACTAAAATTGTTGGAGGCAACTGGTTTTTTTATGTGGAGTTCATAGGTGTGGTTAGGAGTTTAGAAGTAAGGGTCTGCCTTGTGAGTGAAGGTTTAGGTGGATTTCTAACCAATAGGGTAGATAATCAACGAAAGAGTTGTGCATAATCGACGTAGAATAGGTATTCATATGGCAACTGACACATCAAGGTTGGAGGTTTGTATTCTTGACGGCCTGAACTACCGGTATTATCAAGGGTTAAGGTCCTAGTGTTCGGATCAGAGAGTGGAAAGTAAGGATCTCCAACGGTAGAATCGTTTTAGATAAGAGTTAGGTGAAGAAGTTGGTCTTCTTCCAACGACACCAGCTACACGCCAGAACACTTGTGACACATTATATACCAGAGAAGGAAGGAGCAACGTCTTACTAGATTTTGCAGACAGGAAGCTGAGTTTGATCCTGAATTACATAGTCGTCTGGAAACCGACTTTATTTAACTTGGAAGCTGAACTTGATCCTGAATTACAAAGTCGTTTGAAAACCGATTTTATCCCATTGGTAGTAGAAGACTTCAAGACAAACGGAACGTCGACCTAGAAGCCTGAAACCCGAAACATTACAAAAACGAATGGAGAGCCAGCGAGCTAATCTATAAGCTGAACTTTCGTTTGTATCTTGATTTTCTTTATACATCGCCCAACCTTTCTATAAGAATATTTTGTAGGAACTATACTACGCGAATAACAGTGTTATAGAAACAAGAACTCGATAAATGGAGACAAGATAGAACTAATATTTTTATTCCAAGATTTACCAACCGAATTAACATCTTGTGAAATTTCGAGGTTCTTTTCTTTTTGATTCCACAAGAACTAAGAACAGTAATAGAGTTATTAGATTTAGTTAGTAAATAATAGTTTAACGGGTAGTTGTGATTGTTAAGGAAAGAGAATAGAAAACTCCCTCACAGAACCAGCAAACTACAAGACCGAGTTGAGACAATTGTAAGTACTCGATGTGATGTACTAAATTGTTGGGTGTGCGAATGAGAGTGAGTAATATGACAACGTTATTTTTTAAAATTTATCCTTTTTGTCTTCTCTGGATTTCTGATAATGTAACACCGGTAGATATAAATAAACAGTTCGAGAATCACCTGAACTTACTCAGAAAAAATCAAGTGTTGAGATTGGTTGATACAAAACCTTAGTTTGTTTATAATTTTTCAGTCCACATGGTCAATCTGCGGTCATTCAGAGGTCACACCACCAGGGCATTAACAACAAACACACAACGTTACACACACAGAAGTACTGGTTAAATCACATTAGAAAAAAAAGAGGATAGAGAATAGGCCTGTTGGTTTTACATAGGTATTTTTACATTGATGCCGTTCGGGCTTATTTTTACAGAACTACTTTTCACGAGAATAGATGAAAGTGTATGAGTCCCGTGTGTACCAAGACCTCATATAAAATATTACTGAGTACTGATCTCAAGTGGCGTTACTTATCTTTACCCATGCATTTCATTGGTTGGCGGCACAAAGTACACACAAATCGACCAATAATCGTTCAAGTCAGCCAAAACTAATAAAACTATGTGAGATCAATTCTGGAGAAGTTTGCTTCGGTCACCCATTGTTTTTCTATCCTCTGACGAGGCGATTCGCAGCCAGCGAGCTGTTCCTCGAGTAAGACGACATTCCATTACCACCCTTTGTTTCCTTAGGTCCCAGACCAAATTTCTTCCGTATGAGCCGCGTTGGGTAACGGCGACGGTTGAATTAGCCTTAGGATTGATGCAGTTTTCCAGATACAGTTCTGCTTAGGCAAACACGTCGAGGGTCTAGAATTTGACCTGTGCATTTCTCATGCACTCGCCTCGTCCGCTTGAGATGGCCTTCCAATCCATCGTCAGGCGCTGTTTGTGTATTTTGACTCTTCGTCATTTGGTCTTCCGCAAGATGTAGGTAAAATACGAATCTCGGACAAGGAGCTTCGTAGTAGACCTTTAGGTACTGAACGCAATTCTCACTGTATGAGCTGTGTTGGGCTAAGGTTGACACTCGAGTTGGGCTTGGTTTGCAGTGTCCTAAGAGACTTGCATCCCCCTCTGCGTTACCCGCAGTGTCCAGAGTTTGAGTCTCAACACTACATCGGTCAGGCGATGTAAACAATGCACTCCCCGACATATGTTCCATGTTTGTCATGTGTCATCTATTCCATACACAGGAGTTAAAGTTCAAGTTTATGTATCCAATACTTGAGTCATGACTACCACTTTGAGTGGGGTGGAACATGTGGGCTTCTGTGTGTTCTAGAGCATGAACAACGCTTCCGACAGTAAGTCTCGTGCTGGATTATTGTAGTTTCGTTGCCACTGAATTGATTCACACACTACGCTGCCCTCTAGCGTGTGTTACCTTTTCCAGATTCCATGTGTACTCGTAAGATCACCGTATGTTAGGATCATTGTCGCCCCTCCAATATTTCTGCTTTTTAAGCCTGCCGAGAAGGAATGCACAGATGCCTGGCATCCCTCTGTGCTGACAGTGATGTTAGATGTAATGATCTAGGGGTTTCGGAGATGTTTCCTGTCTCTCTGCAGGCAATTCTTATTCCATCTACAGCATTCCATCCATGGACGAGCCTAAAAGTGTTAGCCAGGAATACAGCAATAGCAGCTGTATTTCTGATTCCGTGGTGGATCACAAGGAGGTACATTTAGGATCTTAGTTATCTGCTAATCCTGGGTCCGCGCGAAAGCAATGCGAGACCCTTTGCACCTCCACAAAGATATTACGGCAAAGAAAAATATTAATTTTCCTCAAGGAAATTTCAAAATTATTTTTCATGGTTCCCCCCCCCCCCTGCGCTTATTGAAGTCAACCATCTACGATAAAAGACATCTATAATCTCAATCTATAATCCCGTAATCCGTCAGGTCCGTAGAGGCATCACACCGGATGCATCAACACAGGGTCCTCCAGCTATTTCTATCTTCAGCAATGCGCACGAGTGAGATAAAATCTTGTCTTGTCTAATCCTTGATGTTGTCTGCCTATGCCTCTATTTGTTCTCTGATTCTTCCACCTTTGACAGTTCCAGATAGTTTTTTTTTTCGACAAGGAATCCTGTCGGCATACATGTCCAAACCATGCAAGTTTTGATTATCAATATTGCAATATTTCTGTGGCGAAAGGTTTAACTTGTGGCTTCCCAACTCCTCTCCAGTTACAAAATCTCTATGACATAATGCATACTGGAAAATCAAACCTTCATAATGACTATTTGACTATTTCCTGGATTTAAATTGGTCACTACGATTATGAGCAAGGATGTGCCATGTCACCGATGTCATTTAGTATTGCAATGGATTGGGTCGAGCGAAATTGCACAGCCGATAAAGATCGCTGTATGGAGTGGGTCGGAAATAAAAGTCTGGAAGATCTCGACTTTGCAGACGACCTAGCGTTACTTAGCTGAACTCACAAAGATGCCCAAGAAAAAACAGCCTTCAATTATTCTCTGCACAATTTGGGCTTGAAATCCACACATCAAACACAAAAATATTGGATCTCACTAACAAATCAACGGACATCAAGATAAACGACTACACTCTTGAAAAAGTCAACTTCACATACCTTGGCAGCAAGCAATCAGCAACAGGAGATTCATAAACATAAATATCACACCGTATTGCACTTGCTGCTAACTCATTCAATAAACTATCAAATATTTGGCATTCAAAAACACTAAGAAATAACATAAAACTCAAAATCTTAAACTCTTGCATAATTTCAAAATTAACATATGGATGCGAAAGTTGGAAAGCAACATCAAACTTAAAACAAAGATTAAACAGTTTTGAAAATAAATATCTTAGAAGGCTACTGAACATACGTTTATCAAACTTCAAATCAAACACAATTGTCAAATAAGAATCAAAACAAGAATATGTATCCACCTATATTAGTAAGCGTCGCTGGACACGCGATACGAATGGATACTGAAAGACTTCACTGTCAAGCTTTGATGTGGTCACCAAAGGGCAAGAGAAAGCGAAGAAGACCAAAAGAAACTTTACGTAGAACTATTACAAGAGAACGTTTCACCATCGTTATCAGAAACAATGAAGACCTAAAGCAAATTGCAATGAAACGAGATGCATGGAAATCTATGACATCCGCCCTATGTGCCGTTTTTGGCCCTAGAGGAATAACTAACTATGAATATACTTTGAGTGACAGCCAATAAAAAAGGGGGAATAATAAAATGAGTTATTTTAGAAGGATGCTTGATTTCCCATTATCCAATAGGTCTTGTATATTGGAGGATCAACCAAAGTCATATTTACGACCTGATCGATCGTTACCTATTTTATAATAAATAACTATATCACTGAGTCACGTCCTTCTATATCATATGTTCTGCGTGCTGGTCCCAAACAGCGCCACATATCTTAGCTAATGTTATAGACCATTGGACACTGCACGTATACTATGTATTGCCAGCCAATGAACAACACGGAAAAAATCTGTTCAGCCCAGATACATGACACTGTTTGGTGATCAGAGTTCATGATATATTCTATATGATGTTATGGCTGAATATGACCTGAGTACAGAGAAGCCACTTCTATTTACTTGTTAGAATCCTCCTGCGTACATTCTGTATCTTCAACTTATTTATATTCGTTTAATGTATACATTAGATTCTACTGCTATTTAGCAAAGATATTGTATCAAAGAAGATGGTATACACTCAATAAATGAAAGAAGAATCTAGTTTCTATTACAAATTAAATTAAACCAAGACTTCCTCTAGATATAGTCCTTTGGATAGGCCCATTTGATCTTTCTCCGTTCTTTTCGTTTTATACCCCTTTATGTCTTGCAGCTTCAGGGGTAGAAGAGTTCTCTGGAGAATGCTTTTTTGTGTGCTTCATATATGTTTGTTTTCGTTGTTTTTAAAAAATTTATGTAAACCATCGTTTTCAATGTCTGCAACTGGCTTTGTATCCATCGTGTCTGTATGGTAATGTTTTTGTAGTGCACTGTCTAGTAGTCTGGAAGCATGTGAGATTCACATAATCTGTTGTCTTCTGATGTAATCCAGAGTTGGCATTATTTTTGCTAATCTTCAGATGTTTTCGTTCCTGATTGTGTCTCTTATTGTTACTCCGAGGATTCGACGTAGACAAGTCATTTCTTTTCATCAGTTTGATCATTGCTTTTAATTTTCTGGCGAAACAGAGTACCTATAAAGTAACCAATGATTACGTGAGATAGCCAAGATGAGTGACATAACCAGCAGGACATATTTGAAGAGGGATTTAACTATGGCATGTAAATTTAAACAAACCACTGTCGCTGCAAAAGTGTCTTTTACCGGTGTGGCAGAAAGCTGCAACTGTTCATTTTTAAAGAAACCATATTTTGAGTCATCTTATCTAGCTAGCCCCATAATGTGATGATCTGCTTGTATAACACGGGATTCTATTGTTCTTCCCTGAAACTTTTTAATCAGCTCACTATTCATCTACCCTGTGTGGTTCTAGTCAAGTGCACGACTGCTTATTGTTGTTTTCTCATACATTTTCATATATACCATCTGTTACGTGTACGTTGCAGAATGTCGTCTTCACTGAAAGTTCACTGCCACTCTGTAAGCCTCTCGATTATGTGCCTGCTCGCCAGCCTCTTTCAGTGTCATGCTCAGGAGTTCGTCGATATCCTGTGCCCATCGTCGTCTTAGTCTTCCTCTTGTTCTCGTTTCTGAAATTCAAAATTTTCAGAATTCTTATTTATAACTTATAGATTAGATTATATGAGATTAGATTATATTTTTACGCCCTCCGTCCATCTGACAGAGTAATTAGATAAGAAATCAATTGGTAAAACTTGCATGTGCTATTCTTAGCCAGAGACAATGTCTCATAGCCACAGAGCGATCAAAATAAGGATTTTAGTAGTGATTTCACGACAATGAAATATGCAACACCGCAGTAACACTAGGCAAAAAGGAGCAAAAATATAGATTGGTAAGTAATCGTTATTCTATTTATAAAAGTGGAGTCACGAAATTACATTTTTTTTAAAACAGGTAAATACATTTTAATATGAACAGAGGACGTTGTTTAGGCTTACTATCTTGTCAAGACATATAAAAACGACAATATATTAACAAAGATAACAAGAATGAACGCAACTAGAACGTACCAGTACATTTCTTGTAATGTTCAGGACAGCAAAATTAGAAATACTAGGAGTGGTCCAGACCAGAAGTGACTGGTGGTGAATTTAACATCAGTAATAATGAAGGGCACGTGTCTACGTCAGACATTCTTGAACACCGACGTGCAAACAGAAGGGATTAGCATAATGAACAGATAATTGCGCAATGTAGATGCATAATATTGTATGACTCAACCAGAAAGGTGATAATAGATTTAAATGAACCTTCGGCGTTCGTTTGTTGTCTTTTGTTTCGTTTGTTGTCAGGACGATGACGGCTTTTAGTCGAAACGTCGTCCCTCACTGTTTCTTGTTGCTAGTATGTTTTATTTTAAACTATTGGTAACACCTGTAGGATACACTACTTCCGCAGTAATCACGCTAAAATTCTCTGGAGGCATGCCCATAGTTGATAGATTAGATTAGGAAATCTGAACATGACTTTTAGTTACTAGAAACTTGGACAAAAGCCAACCCGTTATACGATCCAGATGATATCTCCCCGGATGACGTTCGTGTCTTCATCAGTTTTTGTGTGTCTTCTTTAATGAGAATACAGGAATCACTTGAATGTCAGTAAACTAGTGGGGCTGTAGTCTGTACACTCTAAGAATGAAGTAGGTCAGTTCTTCTGATTGCTTGTTGGACGCATAACGAATTAATCGAATGTTAAGTGCCCAATAATATTGTTTTTAAATTTCATTATTAAATGTTTTTTAATGTTGTTTACATATTTGTTCATTTTAATAGTTTTTAAATGTTTTAAATAGATTGTTTTTACATAACATCAGCTGTTTAAAAATCACCTGCTGTCGCGGAGTAATATGGGTATGTGCTTTGACCCACTTTATTCTTAAAGTCAACCAGTCCGTTCAATGGCACCAAATCGCCTAGCAACTCTCGTACACGAGATTTTCCGTACTTGACTAACCGCATCTTGAAAAAAAAAAGATGCGATTATGTCACTACATTTAAACTGTGCACTAAAGTGACTGAGAACGGACCAATCGAGACAAGGACTATTACAACAACAACAAACATCCCGTACAAGTATTGAAGTATCCTCAGTAACAACAAACATATAACATCCGTGTTAGTTCTACAGGGGCCGATAGAAAATCGATATAGTTCAATGGAAGAGTTCTCAAGGCCATCTCCAGAGAACTCTTCTACCCCTGACGCCGCAAGGCAAACAAGGGACACAGCGTATGGATAGAAAGATGGATGGATGGATGAATACATAAATAAATAGATTGATGGATGGATAGATAGATATATACACAGATAGGTAGATATATAGATAGGTAGGTAGATAGATAGGTAGGTAGGTAAATAGATAGATGAGATAGATGAGATGAGATAGAAGAGATTAGATTAGATTAGATTAGATGAGATAAGATGCGATTATATGAGATGAGATGCGATTAGATGAAATGAGATTAGATGAGAAGAGATAGATGAGATAGATTAGATGATATTAGATGAGATTAGATTAGATGAGATTTGATTAGATGAGATTTGATTAGATGAGATTAGGTGAGATTAGATTAGATGAGATTAGATGAGATTTGATTAGATGAGATGAAATTTGATGAGATGAGATGAGATGAGATTAGATGGGATTAGATGAGATTAGATGGGTTTAGATGAGATTAGATGAGATTAGATGAGATTAGATTAGATGAGATTAGATTAGATGAGATTAGATTAGATTAGATGAGATTAGATCAGATTAGATGGGATTAGATGAGATTAGATGGGATTAGATGAGATTAGATGAGATTAGATGAGATTAGATTAGATTTCATTAGATGAGATTAGATGATATTAGATTAGATGATATTAGATTACATAAGATTATATTAGATGAGATTAGATTAAATGAGATTAGATTAGACTAGATGAGATTAGATTAGATTATATGGGATTAGATTAGATTAGATTAGATTTCATTAGATTTCATTAGATTAGATTAGATGAGATTAGATTAGATGATATTAGATTACATAAGATTATATTAGATACGATTAGATGGGATTAGATTATATTAGATGAGATTGGATTAAATGAGATTAGATTAGACTAGATGAGATTAGATGAGATTAGATGAAATTAGGTTAGATTAGATTAGATGACATTATATTAGATTAGATGAAATTAGATGAGAAGGTTAGATTAGATTAGATGAGATTAGGTGAGATTAGATTAGATTAGATTCAAATATTAAAAAACTTAACATTAATACAAAGGCTCGGTAGTTCAACGCATGTGGTATTTCTGTTTAAATATATGGGTATGAAAGCTGGAAATCAGCTACATCTTAATTTACATTTGGAGGTTTACAGGGACCGATATAAAATCGATCTACAGGGGCCGATAGAAAATCGATCTACAGGGGCCGATAGAAAATCGATATAGTTCTATGGAAGAGTTCTCAAGGCCATCTCCAGAGAACTCTTCTACCCCGGACTCCGCAAGGCAAACAAGGGACACAGCGTACAGATAGAAAAATGGATGGATGGATGAATACACAGATATAGATGGATGGATTGATGGTTGGATGGATAGATAAATAGATAGATATATAGATAGATAGGTAAACATATAGATAGGTAGGTAGGTAGATAGATGAGATGAGATAGAAGAGATAGATGAGGTAGAAGAGATAGATGAGATGAGGTAGAAGAGATAGATGATATTAGATTACATGGGATTAGATTAGATGAGATTAGATTATATGAGAATAGATTAGATGAGATTAGATTAGGTGACATTAGATTAGATAAGATGAGATTAGATGAGATTAGATTGGATGAGATTAGATGAGATTCGATTATATGAGATTAGATGAGATTAAATGAGATGAGATTAGATGAGAGTAGATTAGATTAGATGAGATTATATTAGATTAGTTTATATTAGATCCCACCGAAGACGGATGTGTCGGGCCATTGGCCCAGATAAATTGGCGACACAACGCATTTCCATTCTATGGACTACATCCTGCTGGAAATCTAGTACGGCTATTGTTCTGCTACAAGAGAGTTCTGGCAAGAGTTTGAGAATGAACGCTGAAGAAGAAGAAGATTAGATGAGATGAGATGAGATTAGATTAGATTAGTTTAGATGAGATTATATCAAATGAGATTATATTAGATGAGATTTAGATGAGATTATATTAGATGAGATTAGATTACATGATATTAGATTAGATAAGATTAGATTAGATAAGATTAGATTAGATTAGATTAGATAGATTAGATGAGATTAGATTATATTAGATTAGATTAGATTTGATGGGATTAGATTATATGAGATATATTAGATTAGATTAGATGAGATTAGGTGAGATTAGATGAGATGAGATGAGATTAGATGAGATAAGATTATATGATATTAGATTAGAAGAGATTTGATTAGATTATATGATATTAGATTAGATGAGATTAGATGAGATTAGATTAGATGAGATTAGATTAGATTTGGAGATTTAAAAAACTCAGCATTAATACAAAGCTTTAACTGTTCAACGCATGTGGTATTTCGGTTTAAACATATACGAGTGTGAAAGCTGGAAATCAGCTACATCTTTAGTAAACAAACTAAACGCCGTCGAAAACAAATGTCTCAGGAAAATCAGAAACACAAACTAGAAAGACTTAAAGTTAGACGAGACACTAAGAGAAGACACAAAACAAGAATACATCATAGACGTTATTAGAAAAGGTGTTGGGCATATATCGGTCGCGTTCTCGGAATAAATGAAGACAAAATACCACGTCAAGTATTAAATCGCCACCGAGTGGCAGTAGGAAAAGGGGGAGACAAAAAAGAACACTAAAAATAACTATCGAGAAAGAAATCACGACAGCTGATATAAAAATGAACGACCTGGAACTACTGGCTGTTGATCGACCAGCATGGAGAGTTATGACATCTGCCCTATGTGTTAAACTTGGCAAATGAGGAAAGTGATGATTAATACGTGATGACTATTCATCTCTTTATACTGTCTATTTATACTGTCTATTTATCTCTTTATACTGTCTATCTATTTATATTGTCTAGTTATCTCTTTACAATGTCTATGTATATCTTTATACTGCGTATTAATCTATTTAAACTGTCTACTTATCTTATTACACTGTCGACTTATCTATATTTTCCTTACTTCATTACTTTATACTATTTATTTCTTCAGCGACTATGTACAGACTTTCTTAATCTTGTTTGTTTTTCCACCTTCAAATCTAATTTCCATTGTGAATAGCCAACTTGAAAGATTACGCTCTGTCGCACAGTGCGGTGTTTTCCCAAGTGTTCTAATTTTATGTAATTACTTTTCCCAGTTTCGAAGCATTTCCTCTTACTTGGAAACAGCATTACCACGGAGCAGACAAATCAGTTCGTGTGGCTAAATTAAGAAGGAGTTATCTTATATTTGTCTCCTTCAGAGGATGTTTTGTGCCACAATGTGTCTGTAGGTCCGATTACAGAGCGACATTTTCCCTAATTCTGTAAATAACTAGTTCTGAACTTTCCTCGGCGATTTGCAAGGATACAAATGGGAAAATAGAAGTGATTCAAATTGTGCTTTGTATGCCGGGGTTGAATGTGAAAATGAAGTGTACTTTAGAATCTGGTGACGGAATTCAGTAGCTTAGTTTGCCTTCAGATGGTTATCACTGCCACTAATTACATTGATAATATAACAGGTGCTACCACTAATATTATATTACTACTAATAATAATAATACTATTATAACATTATAACTACTACCGAGAGGACATCGAAATTTTCTATGAAGATCTAGAAATCGTAATGAAACTGTGTAAAAATCATGAAGTAACTATAGTAATGGGGGACTTTAACGCAAATGTAGGTGAAACAGAAATAAAAGATGTGACAGGAAGATTTGCTTTAGGAACTAAGAACGAAAGAGGTGATTTATTGATAGATTGGGGACAGGCACATAACTTAATAATAAGGAATATATGGTTCAAGCAACATCCAAGAAGGCTGTGTACATGGATTAGCCCAGGAGATAATACTCGGAACCAAATTGATTACATTTTAGTCTCTAAAATACATAGAAACAGCATTAGATCTATGAAAACAAGGCCAGGTGCTGACTGCAACAGTGATCATATACTCCTGGTGGCGAAATTGTGTATACGATTAAAGAAGATCAAGAGAGCACCAGGGAATATGAAATAGATTTAGATTTATTGAAATCAGATGCTGACATTAAAGAAAGATACAACATAA